>JARHVA010006733.1:492500-615000 GCA_037957365.1 Torreya grandis | reverse complement strand
TAGAGATAAGATAATTAAGATAATAATAATCAATTAATCATTAAAATATTAACATAAAGCATATTATTTAAGAAATAGTAACCTATTATATATTATAATGAATTAAAATGAGTAAAGAAGATTAAAATAAAATAAAACAAAAAATATATTTAGGACCAACAAAGATAAACTAAGCCTATAAATTAAAACAAAACAACCTACAAATACCAAAGGAGAGCAAAAACACACTAATTTTTATAAATAATAGGATTATAAGCATGACTACTCTCTATCCCTTCATCTATATTTATATTATTAGGGTGCTTGAATATGTTTATGGCTTCCCTTATCTTTCACTTATGGTAATGATCTTCAACTACTAAGATTTTTGTGTCCTCAATATTGATCACATATTTCAACTTGAATGAGTGTTCAGCAAATGTTGATTTTTCTTTTCTTTCAAGATGAATATCAATAGAATTTTCTTTAATTCTAATTTTAACTGACCTACCTATCTCCCCTATGTATGAAACACCACATAATGAATCAACCTTATAGACACCACTTCTAAGTCTTGGATCCAACTTGTCCTTCGCAAAACCTAACATCATGCATAACTTATTGACAAGAAGGAAAGTGAAGTGAATATTTTGGTGATTTATAATTTTGGTTAGTTTATTAGAAATTCCTTCAACATAAGGTAAAAAATCTATAGGGCCTTCCACTAAAGACTTATTATTCTTATTCCTATTAATATTAATATTTTATTTGATTTGTTTGATAGCCTTAGCTATTTTTTTACATAAGTACCCATTCAACTTAAAAACTCTATTAATATGTTTAATTTGAAGATTAATGTTATCTTCATCACAAATTTTAAAGGCCCTTGTGATTAAAGTTTTAATGACCCCCACTTTTTGAGTAGGATGATGATGGGAGGAGGCATGTAGGTAAAGGTCTATGCATGTTCCTTTTCTATAGACCTTCCTAGCTAAAGAACCATTCTCCTTCTTGATCAAGAGGACATCTAAAAAAGGTATTTAGTGCTCCATCTCAATTTATTTAGTGAATTTTATGTTAGGAAATAGATTGTTGAGGTGGGAATGGAAATATTCTAATTTATCTAAGCCATGTCGCCAACATAAGCTAGTGTCATCAAGATATCTTTTCCACCATTTAGGTTTCAATGGAAAGGAATGAAGCATTGAATCTTCAAATTTTTCCATAAAGAGGTTAGCCACCACAAGTGAAAGAGGAGAGCCCATGGTAATGCCTTCACATTTTTCATAAATGATACCCTTAAAGGAGAAAAAAGTGGAGTTTAAACACAAATAAACAAGATTAGCCATTTCCAATTTAGTGAGATTGTAGACTACTTATACCATCTCATAGATAGGAACCTTCATAAAGAGTGACACCACATCAAAGCTAACTAACAACTCATTACTTTCAACCTTTTTATCCTTAATAAACTCTACAAAGTAACCTAAATCATGAATAAAAGAGGAAGTTTTTCCTACTAGGTCAATAAGTTTATTAGCTAAGAATATTGCAAGCTTATAAGTTGGGGAGTCAGTTGTGTCCATAATGGGTCTTAATGGAATTCCCACTTTATGAATTTTTGGAGCACCATATATCCAGGGGGTAACTTATTTATTGAGAATTAACTTCTTTTAATAAAATCATCAAAGGAAGAAGATTTGATAATTTTAGTGATATTTTTAATGATGTTACAAATTGGGTTACGATCAAGTTTTCTATAACTACCACTATTGGAAAGATAATTTAACATTTTAGTGTCATAGTCACAACAATTAAGAATTAACATCGCATTTCATTAATCATCTTTGAGGATTACAATGTCATTGTTACTTTTTAGGGACTTAAGATATCCCCATTCTTCCTTAGAAATGTTGTAGGAAGGTGGTCTTGCTCTACGCAAAGCCACCACTGCACAATCTTGTCTTAATTCTTCTACTAGGTTAATAGGAAGGTGTTTAAGAGCACAGTATATTCCTATAATGAAATCTTCTTTAGGTATGTTCTTAGGGGTAATATCAAAACCTAATCCTCTTTTTAATAAGTTAAAAGAGGGCTTGTCTAAAAAATAGTCTAAAAGATTAACTACTAATTTGTTTTCCCAATCAGTAATAATGTTGTTATAATTTTGAGTCTTAGAACACAAATTCAAATTGTTATTAAACAATGGTTGAATATTAGTGATTGAGCTACTGTTTAACTCAATATTAATAGTATTATCAATATTATTATCACTATTGTATTTATAAAAAGAGTCAATAATTTTATTATTTACCTTATTATTAATAATAATAATAATATTCTCATCATTATTATTAATATTATATATATATATATATATATATATATATATATATATATATATATATATATATATCTTTATCTAAACTACTATGTTTATTAATAGTGTCAATCATCATCATCATCATTCAAGTTTTTAATATTATATTTTTCTTCAATATTATTGTCACTATTGTATTAATCAAAAGAGTCCATAATTTTATTATTATTATTATCATTAGCACTATTATTATTATCATTATATATATATATATATATATATATATATATATATATATATATATATATATATATATATATATATATATATATATATATAAACTATTGTGCTTATTAATGGAGTCAACAACAACTACAACAATAATTATTATTGTTATTGTTATTGTTATTGTCATTGTCATTGTCATTGTCATTGTCATTATCATTATTATTATTATTATTATTATTATTATTATTATTATTATTATTATTATTATTATTATTATTTATAATACTTATCAATTTCTCATTATAAAGATGACAATTATTATCAAAAAAATTATGCATGTTAATTTTATTAAAATCTTTGTTGTAAGCTTAAAAATTGGTGTCATTATGATTATTATCAATATCATTAATATTATTATAATTGATGTTAGAAATAGATTTCAAATCTATGTTATTATTATTTTTGTTATTAATATCATTACTACTACTATCATTGATCTTATTAATAGAAATAAAAAATAAACCATAACTTAAACACTTGGCATAACCATTGGAAAGAAACTCGAAATAAGAATCAAGGCTCAAATTACAAGAATTGGAAAAAATAGAAACTTTATCCCCATGAATTTTGTTGCATAAATTAGAAAATTTATCTTCAGTGATGTTTCCCAATCTAGTCAATGCTTCAATTGTTATCTCTTTCATAACTAATTACTTTAGATAGCCAATACATTGTTGATTAATGCTCTATGAAGGTGACTCAGTAGATTCGAATGCACAATGATCTTGACTATTTTTTGAAGCTCCAAATGGTGACTCCATCTCTAACACACCCTTATATGCCATTGAATGAGGTTGAATTAAGACCCGACTTAATCTTTTTTCCAAAAAAATATGGTGCATGGTTGAAGGGTCTTTCTTGTACCTAAAACTAAGTAAAGTATCAAGAAGAAAAAAATGTTTTGTTCTAATGTCTCCAAGATGAAAAAAATCTATGGTCCCTAAAATGTTTTAAGAATGCTAGATCTGTTGTTCTCTTGACCAATTTAATCCTAATATTTTCAAAAAGCTTAACCTTTGAATACATATCCCTCTCATGAAGGGTAATTAACAAAGATTTTATGTTTCCATAATCCATAAAATAATAAGAGATTTTTTCTATAAGAAACTATGTCTCTTTTTTAAAATCGACATGTTTCGGATCTGTTATTGTGATTCTTCATTAAGAAATAAATTTCACCAAATTATCAAGATGTAAAATATGTTTTGGTGAAATTAATTTCCTGATGAAGGATCATAGTAGCAGATCTAAAATGTGTCAATTTTTAAAAATAGATAGAGTTTCTTCCAAAAAACATCTCTTGTTATTTTATTGACTTGGTCTAACATTTAATGTGTAGGTTTTAACATATAGTTGATTTGATCAACTCTATAATTTTGTGTAGGTCATCTTCAATTATAGATGATTAGATCGATCTGATTGATACATTCTACTTTTATACATATAGGTTTTTAGACTCAATCGAATATGTTAGGAGGTTAAAAATCTTCATCTAGATGACATATTATAAAAACAACAATTCAACATTATTAAATCATTTGGTTATTTCCAACTAACTTATTCATTTCTTTTCTTCATTCTAGACCTATTTGCCATAGTTTTTAATTATATAAATCTGTAACCCTAAAATAAACTAAGTTGATTGGATCAACTTAGTTTTTTAGTTTTTTTTGCCTTGGAGACATGGTCAACTTATTTGATTATGCCTCTTTGGTTTTTTCTTCAACAAATAAAATTGATCAAGTAGATTCTATTATGTATTATTTGCATACTCGATCAACCTAATTCACTTAGTACTCTTGCAACAAAAGGAATTAACTTACATTGCTAGTAATTAATTCACCTTTCATTTTTGTTTCTTGCTTACTTAGAGTAACACATAGTCTAAATAGGAAATTTTATTTTATCAGTTTATTCACATTAATCTTTATTTTATTCACACACTACTAAATCACAAAATATCTAAAATCATTCAACAATTCTACCCAAGGTCTACCTAATTGATTTCATCACTAAGGGGGAAGTCAAATCAATTTTTTGACCAAGTATAAATATGTGGTTGATGGTATATATTTGAAAATCACCTCACACCCTTATCATTAGGAGATTGTGAAGTGAGGGGGTAAGCCCTAATACCAATCCAATACCATCACCAATACATATCCCTTTTAGCCTTAACAAACTGAAACTAGCTTTATTATACATCTTTCTAGTTCCTTTATAAAGACAAACTCCCTATCACATTTCTTTTGAAATCTATAATTTAAAAACATTTAGAAATGACTGCATAGATTAGAATTTCTATTTTTCAGCATTGTTGCTTTCTCTTTGCCAATCGTGTGTTGTATTATAAAACTTGTATTGACTAATGTTCATATAAGGTTTTTGATGTATGTCATAACTAGATAAATTTGGTTGACCTAGTTTCCTATGTATTTATTTCAATTTATATGCTAATTACCATTAGATCATCTAGAGTCAACTATCAAAACTTGTCTTTATCTTTAGAACACAGTCAACCCACTTGAATGTATCTCCTACAATTTTCCTTTTTATATAACACAATCATCATGTCTAACCTAATCTCTTAAAATTTGGTCTTTTTACTCTTCTACAAAACATAGTCATCTTATCTGGCCTAGTCTCTCATAGGTTGATCTTTTTATCTATCTACAAAACATAGTCATCCTATTCATCCCAGTCTCTCAAAAGTTGATTTTCAGTGCCTCCCCAAAAAACATAGTCGACCCATTTGACTATATGCTTTCCCATATATTTTTTTGGTCTTCCTTCTGAACTCAATTGACCTATTCAACCCTATGCCACTTGGTTGATTCAGTTCTTTATCCTAAAATCCTACTTAACTGATCTAGTTCAGTATCTAGCCAAATTTGTTACAATATTTCACCTTTTTTCCTTAGCCTTATATCATCATTTCAAACATAATGAAATCCCCTATTAGAATATTTTTGGATAACTTTAATTCATTTAAATGATACATGGGGTATTATTTCCTTTCTACCTTTATTTCCCAATAGGATATTAGATCTTGGTGCCCCTTCTCGCACCTTAATCTCTAAACTATAATATGGTTCAAATTACCCAAAATGATGACATAGATAGATCACATCCATTTCCCGCTTCTCAATACATGTATCTCTCTTAATTACCTTATTACACTATATAGGTAATTAACACAAGCTTAACAAATAATCCCATAGGAAATGATTTAAACACCAATAATCCTCTACCTAAAAATCATCCACCTAAGAACCCAACCCCTAATATCAATATAGGTAATTATCCTCCTATCAAACCTAATAATCCACATTTAAACACTAATAATCCAAATCCACTAGTTAACACCACTCAAATTCTTGAACAAATATTACAACAAATGAATATTTTGCAAACATCCAATAGTTATCAAATGATGCAAATGCAACATCATTTATTAGACAAGACTAATCAACCTCATATTCTCCTACCTCAAAATAACCAAAATTTTATCCCTCCATCTCCTAGAGATGCCATAAGAAATATCATTCCCCAACCCCACATGCATAACAAGATTCTTCAAAATATTCAGAATGAACCTTTAGTTCCCTTAATTATTTCTATTGATATTGTAAATATCTCTCCAACTATTAAATATGATAGGACTAAAGACTCGACATCTTTTATTAAAGCATTTGGTAATCTCTATAAAGAGTTGATTCAAATAAATACCTTTGCTACCACCAAACTTCTAGTCAAAAAAATTATAGGATATGTATTAGAATCATATAATTAACTTCCTCAACATTCCATATGGATACTAAAGGATTTATTCAATAATCTAGTAAAATAATTTTAACACAATCATCTTCATAAAAATTGTCTTCGTCATTTTATCGATGATAAACAATCCTCTTTTGAATTAGCTCATGACTTCATTAAATAATGGAAATATTTAGATCACAAATCTGATCATAACATGACTGATGATAACTTATTTAAAAAACTTATAACTACCTTAACACCTTCCCTAAAATACAAGGTTCAAACTTTTTCTCCACAAAATATAAATTATGCAATTGATCAAGCTAAAAGACAAGACTTTCTTATGAAATAATTTGAGCCAAATATTAAATCCATCAAGGGATCTTTCCAAAACTCCACTAATGTCATTACTAGCAATAATCCTCAAACAAAAATATGAGTAGTCAGAGTGGATAACCCCCAATATTATCATACAGCATTAGTAGTTCAACAAATGAATCAATTAGTATCTCCTTCTAAACCTTTCACCTATACTAATAACCCACATACATATTATGCTCCTAACATTTTTTTTTGTTTCATGATAATGTGGGTCATTCTCATCAAACATGTCATGGGCTCCTCAAATTTGTTATTTCTTTTATGTTATGAGATACATTCAGCCATGATGTTATGATCAAAATACCTCATCATGATTATGTCAAGGCCTCTCAAAAGAAACAAGTTAACAAACCTCCATCATAGAAACCTCAAAAGTATTTCTTTATTTCTAACCCACCACATTCAAATGAATGAATATATATATATATATATATATATATATATATATATATATATATATATATATATATATATATATATATATATATATATATATATATATATATATATATGTCAATTATGACAAATACTATACCATTTATCAATATGTCAACACATCTAAAGTCAATTACAGATGTAAACCTACCCACAAAGATCATGTCACTAAACCTAAAATAGCATTAATTGAAGAATAACTTCTTAAAGACACCATAACTACCACTCCATACCTTCTAAACCAAATGAGGAAACATTCCCACAAATATAACCTCAATCTACTTATTTTATTCTTAGAAAAATAATGTACCTCCTTAACCTCATGTTGGCTCTTCATTTTCTTAATCAAATTGGAATTTCTTAAAAGAACTAATTCAATGCCTTGTAAAATAACCCTTATGGAGTTAAATCATACTTCCTCATATAATCATAAATTTTGAATGCAACAATTATATGACATTGAAGAACCACGATCTCTTGATGTCAAAAATCGTCCTAAAGGCCCTTCACCTACAGAAGTACATACTATTGAAACTATTTGTACCTCTTCTAAACCTTCCATATAATTTATTGAAGAATACATTATTAATAATGAAATTATTTTTCAAGCTGATGATCCACCTCTCTTCATTAAAATTATAATTTATAACACCCTTATCTGAAAAGTCTTAGTAGATGAAGGATTCAGAATTAATGTCACATCTCTTTGGTTGATACAACATATTGGATACACCAAAGATAATCTTAAACATGTTCATCTCACATGTAGATAATTTGACAAAATAAATAAAAAACCACTTGATTATATTTGGCTCCCCCTCATTATTGGACCCAAGACCATATGTACTAAGCTCATGGTCCTTAATTTACCACTATCTTGCAACATACTCCTAGATCACCCATGGACTCATCCTATGAGGTCTATTTCATCCTCTAGTAGTAAATGTATTAAATCCATCCATAATGGAAAATGCTAAAAACATGAGATTCATACTAATCCATGGATTATACAAATACAAAACCTGAAATCCCATATTGGATTCCAACCATTCCACACATTAATAGTGCACCTCTACCTAAATTTGTTAACATGAATCCATATTTATAGGTCACTCCTGTTGATTCTGATGATGATGAACCTCATGAATTAAAAAATAATTGTAATACCACTAAATTACCTCCTTACATTTTAGAGTGGATTCCTTCTTCTTTACTTCTATGTGATCCTACTATCCCTCTAATTGATGATATCACTAAAATTCTTCCTCCATGTAATGCACATAAAAATTCTTACACAAAAGATGATTTCACGTGTGTAGAATATGGCCAAATTATTTAGATTCAGATCGACTAGTCCCCTAGACCTATTAGATACATCAAATCCCATGAGAGTATAATTGAATGAGAAGTTGCCACATCATTTAGAGTCTAATTAGCCAATCCCTCAGACCTGTCAGAGATGTTAGAGACTAGGAAAGCTTGATCGAATGGGAACTTTCCATGTCATTTGGAATTAGATTGGCCAGTCCCCCAGCTTGTCAAAGATGTCATGTCTTAAGAGAGCCCCACTGAATGGGAAGTTTCCATGTCATTTAGAGTTAGAGTTTCCAATCCCCTAGACCTATCAGATATGTCATACCTTGGGAGAGTACAGGTGAATGGGAAGTTACCAAATCATTTGGAGTTAGAGTGGTAAATACCTTAGACCTATCAGATATGCCAAAGCCTAAGAGAACTTGACTAAATGGGAAGTTACCACATCAATTGGAGTCAAAGAGACCATTCTCCCAAACCTATCATATATTTAAGAGCCTAAAAGAGTCCAACCGAATGGGAATTCACCATGACATATGTGATAAGATGAACTAGTTTCCTTTGGTGACCTAGGAAGCTTAAAATGGAGTAAGAGTGAGACTCCAAGGCTAATTAAGGTGTGTCATGTGTCCCCAGGTGACACATCACCTAGTCTAGGGGAATAACATGGAGAATGAAACCATGCTTAGGTGATAATCATTAATAAGAGGACCAATAAATGGATGACACATGTTATAAAGTAGGAGTTGGCTAAGGATCCTCTAAGAGATGTGACTATGTGCCTACCATGCATCAAGAATTAACATAATGGGAAGATGGACCCAAGTGGATAGTTTGGAAAACATCTCATTATGATTGGTATATCTAGTTGGTGGAGGAGGATCATGGAATCTAGATTCAACTATATATTTATAAATAAAGGGAGAAAATCTAGCCATCAACTAAATTTCAAATTCATAGCAAGTGAGCCTCAAAATTCCATTAATACAAGGAGATGTATGCATGGGATTATAAATCCTAAAATAATCCCATTAATGATTACCATTACTACCTTAGAATAAAAATAAAACTCCTCACTTTAAAATGTACATAGAACCCCTATATCTTATTCCTCTAATGCCCAAAGCTTCCTAATTCCCCTTTATCCTACTCCAATGGCCGCTACATCCTCAAACCTAAAGTCTGAGCCCAAGTACCGAGCCACCACTTTCCCTACTAGTTTAACTATGTATAGACATTATAATGACATTTTTAAATTAATTGAGTAGGTCCACAAGGGTTCTTTTGATGTTAATGATGAGATAGATAAGTACAAGGATGTCCTTTGGTCCTATAAAAGGTGCAAACTCCATAGATTCATAACTAAACTAGAGGCATTTCCCTGCACTGACCTATAGGGTGGCCTACTCTATAAGGATATCCACATATAAGACACTACTAATGATTGGGTGTGCTCACCCATATTTCAACACTAGATTATTGATATATTTAGGAATCTCTTCAAGGCATCTACTCCCTCCTATACTTCTCTTTCTCATAAGATGTAGTGGCATTGTTGGCCTAGATGAAAACATACCATATATATGTTCTCCTCCATGATTGGGATGAGAACCCCAACTCTAAGTGGATTAACAAGGAAAATATTAAATCCTACATAATTTACAAATTTCAAGAAGAGGTTTGATTAGGCATGATCCTACTAATCAGGCTGTTCAAAGACCCATACTAGCAACATGTCAATTTTCTATGGTTACCCCTTCTCCAAATGATCTTAACTCACTTAAACATCCCAGACATTGGAGGCTTGATAAAATTAAATTTGGTCTATGCCATTGAAGCTACCCAAAATGGGGGTGACTTATACATGATGAACTACCTACTAAACTGTGATGTCCCTTACTTAGGGGCTCCTTTTTCTCCTACAAAAGCTCTGACAACTGTAATATCCCCCTTCCAATAGGGAATATAGAAACAGAAATAGTTTTGAATGAAGATAAAATCTTGCAGAATAAATTTAGATAAACAATAAACCACAGTAAATCTCTTAACTACCAATCAAAGATCTTATTATTCATCCAGATGATTACAATAGTTGTCCTCTATCATGCATATACAGAATATGAAAATACAGTCTTAAAACCCTGATTCTTCTAGCAAACTAGAAATACCCTTGGATCTGTGTGTGTCTCAGCCTACTGTGTCGAAAACAAAGTCGCCATCGTCGGTCGATATACTGCCGACATTAGTCACTGTGGGTCCTTCTCTATCGACGTCGGTCTTCAGTCGACCGATGTCAGTCACTGGGATGCTGATGTTGGTCTCTGTGGATGTCTTCCTATCGATGTCGGTCTCTATGTGAATCTATACTGATCTGTATAGACTTCATACAGTCGCCAATAAAGTACAACACACCCTGATAGCTAAATTACTGTGATAACTTCTGAGTGAAGTTATCTCTCAAAATCCTTGAAATACTGTGATAACTTCTGTGTGAAGTTATCTCTCAAAATCTCTGAAATACTGTGATAACTTCTGTATGAAGTTATCTCTCAAACCTGTAAACCTCTGTGATAACTTTTGTATGAATCTATCTCTCAATTTGGCAATAGATCAGCTGATATTTCATAGCCTCTGAATCGCACACAATGAAGAGTTGACGTTCTCCACTGCAGATGGAATCCTAGAACCCTTGGCTCAGTCTTCACAGAAGAATTTCTTCAATATCAAAATCAATAATCAATTCATAATCCAAACTCTCTCCCATGAGAACTCTTATACCCTTCCAAAGGTGTGCTTGCTAAAATTAGATTTCCTCAAATTAGAACTTGGGGTTCTAAAATTAGAATTCCTCAAATTAGAACTTGGGCTTCTTAAATTAGAATTTGGGTCTTAAAATTAGACCAATTAATTAATAATTAATTAATATTTAATTTAAAATTAGACCAAATAATTAATTAATATCTAATTTAAAATTAGACCAAATAATTAATATTTGATTAAATCAATCAAATATTAATATCTCCCTCAATACATGTCGGATCCTCGAACCGTCTGAAGCTGGTGAACCAGGGAGTGATTCTGCACATGACCATATCAAAACAAGGGTGCTCTGCTGTATGTCAAATATCCCTAAATAATAGGAGCTCAGGCCCAATGTGTCTAAAATAACCTGAATGAGAGCCAACTATAGGAATTCTATAAATCAAAGCCAAGCCAATCTCCATCATGACCCTCTATCCATCCAATCAGCCTACGAAGGTCACATAATAGGCTAATCATCAAGCCTGTCAATGTCCATGAAAAAGGGGACATGACATAAACATAATTTTTGGGATGTTCTCATTTAAGCCTTCAACCTTTCATGTGTGGGTTCCATTTGTTTCAACCATCCACATGGTCTTATACAAGTTATATGGCCACCAGTTCCACCAACATGTCTAGGACATATATGATGACTTATACCCAATGGTATACTAGGTTTTCAATGAAGCTCTAATGCCCTAGATCTCAAAGATAAGTTGGGAATCTATCACAACCACTAGGGACTACTAGCTATACAAAGATGACATAGTGATCTAATTTTTGGGCTTCCTCAAAGAACCCCTATGCTTACCATATTATATACCTAACCACTTAGTATAACATTAGATCTCCTATCAATTGGTGAAGGACATATTTGGATTATACATTCAACACTAACAAAAGGCATTCCTACAACTCATAATCATCATATAGAGTCATTTTTATAGGAACTTCCTCTCGAGATAAAATATGGTGGTCAAGTGAGACCCTTCACCCTAGTAAAGTGCAATATTTGATAGTGGGATCCTACAAGGGTGATTCAGGCCAATTTGACATAACACTAAACTTGAATCAACATTAACTACAACTATGAGACTGAATATGATGATGAGCTCTATTTAAACACCATCGATAACCAGGAGGTGTTATCCTATATAATAACAAAAAATAAGAAAAAAGGGAAGAAGGTTAAATAAGTCCCCTCCATAACTCATCCAACTCTTACTCAGTCCATAGAGGACATGAATATTATATCTCTAGCCATCTCCCAAAGAATATGGTAGGGTATCTCATAGCCTTCTCCTTCTTGAGTTCTATCCCTAGCTCTAGCTCCACTTTTTCTAGTTGATCTAGATCCACTTTTTCTAGTCAATCTAGCTCTTTAAGCTATGAATCCACCACCACCTCCCTAGTTTCTCCTCATTCTCTACTTCTACCTCATTCATTAATGTTATTAACTAGGTTGTAGTAGAGTTGAGCCTAGACTACATGCCACTAGGTAGCCCAAATATAGTCCACTCCATTATAAGTGTCACATCCTTAGAGATTTTATGTGGTTGATAGCTCAAAAGTGAGCCCTAAATGAGGAAACTAATAGGAACCCATCTAGGTTCCCCTACTTACTCCTCCATCTCCTCTTATTTCCCTTCCAGCCCTTGCTCTGTCTTTATTCTAACTCCCTATTTTGATGCCCACTAGTTCAACTCTACCCCCTCTATTTCCCATTTCTTTCCCTTCATATTTCTCCTAAAGAAACTTGGCCTCATTCCTTCTAATCATCCTCACTTCCTCATTCCCTTTCACTCCTCCCATCTCACATTATAGAGTCCTCTTGGTGCCTCCCTTGGGTATGCCTTCAACAATAGGCATGACTACAACCTTTAGAATCTTACCACCTCCTATAGGACCCTACCAATCCCCATTCTAGTTAACTTAGTGCTCATTTACATGTCTCCAAGTACTCTACCATCATCCCTTATATCCCTTATTTTCCCAGTCAGATAGTCCACCATAATACCTGTAGTTGACCCAAGAAAGAGGCCAAATAAGAAATAGAAGGTGACCCATACTCTAGCTTTACTTGAAGGCCTTCTACTCTAATCCCACCTCCTTTTCATTTCTCAATGGCTCTTCTAGCCCTAATATAATAATCCTAATGATTATCTCATCACCCCTTCTCTTACCTAAGGCTCCACTAGCCTTGCCTATAACTAACCCGTCTCATCCCTATTATTTCATGACCCATTCCTAGGGGGAATTCCACCTCAGGTGAGCCTCACTCAAGAATAATGGTAAGCCCAAATGTTCCCATGGGCTTCCCCTTTTACTCTCCCTCCTTTCACTCCCATGCCCCTTCCTCCTACACTCGTTTCCTCTTTCACTCCTTCCACTTCCTCCATCTCCGCTCCACCTAATATTTTACCCTTCACCACCATTTTAGACATACCTCCTACATCCCCTAAAACTCAAGGGATGGTCTCAAGGTCATATGCACTATATATTAATGTCTAGGGTGACTTGAACATATAGTGAAGTTTTTATAAATCTTCCAAGAGCTTAAAGAGGATGCTTACTTAGATATTCATCTAAGATGGGAACCTAGTGATATGGTAGACCCATCAAGATCTATTTTCCCTCACTAAGGTGAAGACTTATACTAGAAAATATAATATGGTTGAGGACCCATTATCCATCCTCTAATATACCCATGACATCTATAAAAATCTCCTTGAGGACATGCAGAGCCAAGTTCAAACTCTTGAAGCCAAAGTGAAGAGTACATTCCCAATCAGATTAATTAGGTAAGTCAATGATGTTATCTTATTGATTTTATCAATCTTGGGGAAAATTGTGGGGACTTAGGATGAGACTGATGATATTATATAATGGATGTATGCCTACATCAGTAGGATCAAGGAAATTAATGGGAAATGTCAAAAGATAGAGGTAGTGGTTTAAAAAGGAATGATCTCGTAGATCAAATTAATGCCAACCTCGAATTTAGGGTTGTACCAAAATTATGCTGGGAACATGAGAGTAGAAATGAAATAATGGCTAGCCATGGCCTATACTACAACATAATCCTTGGAAGAGGGTGAGAAGAAAATATTGACTTAGTTTAAAGAGGTCAATATCTCTGTGTTATTCTACTTAGATGGCACTTTACTTTACCAAGGGGAATTTGGAGCCCACCTTGGTCAATTTAACTAGGTTATGAGGGAGAAAGTGCCCAAGCCAAACTAGGAAGGAGCCTAGGTAGTGATAAACTTGTCAACTTAGTCCAATACAAGCATCAACCAAGTCTCTAGAGTCCAAGCCCCAATGGAAGAAACTTTCCATATCTCCTAAAAACTGGTATCTCAAGCTAAGTTGATTTTCAAGGAACCTCCAACGAACTTGTAAAAACTAGATAATGATTTCAAACTCATGGCAACTACTCTAGAAGTCGAGAGGATCTAATTAAAGTAGTTAGGAATTGACCCCTCTTAGTCGTATCTATGTGGTAACTAGTGTTCCCTTTTATATATGTTATAGGCTTATTGGGATATATTTTGTTTCTAATTTTGAAATGTAGTTGTAATTATTATGAGTATCCATCATGGCCCAAGATAGGATCCTCATGTTTTTTTTAAGGTGAGCCCCAATCCTTATCTATTAATAGAAGAGTCATATTATGTTTTAAGCTTTAATCAAAAACTTACTTGAAAGTGTTGTATTATTATTAGGACTTCACCTATATTTCCTTACTCATTATATACTATAATAGTGGCCTAAATTGATTATTGTATCAACATTTCACTCTATTAATGAATATAATCTCTATTTTCTACAAAAGAGTCTCTTTTGTCTTTAATTTTCTTTCATATTCATATTTAAATGATCAATAGTGAAAGGTTAATTGGATTAACACTTTATGAATGTCATGAATATGATGCGCTTAGATAATATAATCTCTATGTGAGTTCTTTTTATTCTCTTTTGGTAGTGCTGATAATTTGTTTGCCTATCTGTAAATTCTCATGTGGTATTTATGTGTTTTTGACAATAAAAACCTAGTACTAATATTTAGTAGGAATTCACATTAAAGGTATAATCTTAGTTCCTTCAGACTCTTCCCATTGTATGTTATTAGATGTAGAGATTTAGTGAAACTTAGTCTATAATGATATAATTATGGTAGAGTCACTTCGTTCAATGACCATTGCATTGATCTCATTTTAAACTTGGAGGCTTCCCTTTTCTTCCTTACCCTTCCCTCTATTTTGTGTCTATTTATTATATATGAATTCCCTCCTTTTCTCCTTGTATTTATAAATAATATTCCCAAACTCAAGTATTCATAACTATCCTTAACCTGTGTGAAGTATAGTGTATTAAACTTTTAGTGGTAATAGTGCATCTCTTAGAAACTATTAACAGAGACTCCATTTGTGAAATCTAATACTTGCATCCATGCCCTAGGATAATCTTATATCAGTCCTAAACTGGAGGAAAAAGACCATAGTTATCCCCACCTTCCCCTTTTTAATGAATTAGCAGTATTATTTCCATCTCATGGTAAAAATCATATTAGAGCGAATAACAAACTCTAAAAAAATTGAAAACTTATGGCCCTTTAATAATTTATACACAAGAAAAAAATAAATCAATTTGTGTTCCTTCTCAAGATGTTATAAACACCATTGAGAGTACCCACCTTAATTTAAATGAAACTCCATCTTCAACACAACCTAATACACCTATCACCAATCTAGTTGACTCCACTCAACCTAAAATCAAACCTACACCCAAAATTACCTTAGACACCAAAGCCATGGATCTACAAAAAATACATTATATATATGATCATAGTGGTAATAAAATCATCGATCTTGAAATAGATGTTAAATACTATGGACTATTATCCATGCTCCCTAGTGATGAATCTATACTTTTATAACTTCGTGCTAGATAACCTCAGCTTCCTCGACAACATCATAAACTTGGAAACTTCACAAAAAATCTCCTTATTTTAGTTACTTCATTGCTAGTGTGGATCCTAAAAAAATCATATTTCTTCCCTTCCTCATGCTACATATCATGTCCAAGATGAACATGTTATGCTCATTGAGGAAACCATAAAAATAAAATATGGTACACCAACTCATCCTCAACCTATTATTGTCTCTAAAGAATTGAATCCAATTGAGCATGATGACTTTAGCTTATTCTTTGATAAGTGTTGTGAAACATTTGTTTGGTCATATTAAGGTATGATAGGTATTGATCCTATAATTTTCATACATAATATCATCACTTACCAAGATGCAAAACTTGTTAGATAAAAATTTTAAAAATTTATAACAAAAATTTCTACCTTATGTCACAAAGAAATCATTAAACTTTTGGATGCCAAATTCATCAAACCCATTGACTACTCAGAATGGGTATCAAACATCATTCCCATTTGTAAAAATGTCACCATGGTCATTTGTATATACATTTATTTTCATAATCTTAACTTAACATATCCAAATGATGAATTCCCCTTACCTTCAATAGATGTTATAGTTGATTCCACCACTAGATATGAAATGTTATCATTTATGGATAGTTTCTTAGGCTATAAACAAATTCACATAGCTTATAAAGACCAACATAAAACAACATTTACTACAAAATGGAGCACTTATTATTACGTCAAAATGCCTTTCAATCTTAAAAATTCTAAAGCAACCTATCAATGTGTAATGACCCACATCTTCTATGATCTTATACATAAGATAGTGGAAACCTATGTCAATTATCTCATTACTAAATCTAAAATTCTTACAATGCACCTCACTAATCTATCTATCATTTTTTGATCGACTAATAAAATATAAAGTTAGACTTAACCCATATAAATGTGTATTTGGAGTTACATCTGGTAAAATTTTAGGGTTCTTAGTCTCTCTTCAAGGAATTGATGTTGATATGGCCAAAATAAACACCATCATCAACATTCCTATTCCTTATTCCAATCTTAACATATGCACTTACCTTAGAAAACTTGGGGTAATTTGATGGTTCATCCTATAAATGGCTTACTGTATATACTTGATTAATTACCTTCTCAAAAATGGTAATGCTATAGAATGGATGGATTCATGTCAAAAATATTTTGATAATATGAAATAATATTTTTTCCATCCTCCTACTCTTTAACCACCTTTAAACGACCATCCCCTAATATTAAATACCTCCTCTACCCCCATATCAATTGGGGAAATGTTTACCCAATAAGATGATATTGGTAGAGAATATGTTATTTATTACATTAGTCAAGGACTCATTGATTATGAAAATTATTCTCCAAAGTAGAATGTGATTGCCTTTCTATCTATTTCATAGCTAAAAAGTTCCATCATTATATTCTCTACTAGACTATTTATGTCATTATTCACTCCAATCTGATTCAACATTTATTGTCCAAAGAATTCTTACCTAGAGATAGAATTGGCAAATAGATGGTCATATTAATGGAATTTTACCTTTGAATTCTTACATACAAATTTATTAAATGATAAGTCATCACCGACGAACTTAGGATGACACCTTTACTAGCCATAAATCACCTTCAAGATAATCTCCTTGATAATAACATTTTTTAAATTGAAGGTCTTAACCAAGAAATCTCTCTCAAAGGTTTTTTTCATAATTTCACTATTGATCTAGAAGAAAATAATCAAGAAGATACCAATATCATTCTTGATACTACTAAACCCAAAGTAGTTATCTAATAACTACCTAAAGTTACCATTAATTTACATGAAGACACATGTACACTCCACTTTGATGGAGTAAAATGCCTCCAAAGAGCTGGGAAAAGATGTATTCTACCAAACCCACATGTAAAATCATACCTTTGTCATTTTAATTAAGTTTTGATGTAACTAATAACATGGTTGAATATTAAGCTCTAATAGTAGGCTTCAAAGCAACACTCAACTTATATATCCTATATCTACACACCTTGTGTGACTCAAAACTTATCTATTCCTAGGTAAATGGTGATTATCAATTCAAAAATGAAAATATAATCACATCATAAAATGGATACCACACTTGCCAAAAAAATTTCTTATTTTAGAATTTAACCAATTCTAAGAGATCAAAATACCATAGCCAATTCTATTACTTTATTTGTGTCTCTATTTTACCCTCATCAAATACTTAATGATTCCTAATTTCTTATCCAAATGAGAAAATTACCTTCTTCTATCATACAAAATGATTATCTCATTTTTCATGTTGAGGCTATCACTATTAGACAAAGCCCATGGTATTAAAACATAATCTAATTTCTTGAAAATCAAACTTACCCTTTAGGCATAGATTCTCATGAAAAGGCTCAAATATGTAAACATGTTTTCAATTATGTCTTTTGATACAAAATCCTTTACTACTATAATGTATAAGGAACCCTACTACATTGTGTAATGTAAGAAGAGGTTCCTACTCTCTTAGAATAAGAACATGAGGGAATTTATGGTGGTCACTATAGTATATATGCTACAACATGTAAATTCTTACATATCAGTTAATTTTAACCTACTCTAGAAAATGATGTTATTAATTTTGATAAAAAGTGTAATCTTTATCAACTCCATGATAATTTAACCCAATCACCACCATCTGATCTCCAAATAGTGGAGTCTCTTTGTCTATTATCTATGTGGTGATTAGACCTCTGAGTAACTTACTATGATCACAAGATGGATATGTCTTTATTATTAATGCTACTAAATGGTTAGAATCCATGCCTGTTTTCAATGTCACAAAACCACTATTTAAAAATATATCCTTAACCAAATAATTTGTCATTTTAGAGTTTTCCATACCATCATCTCTAACAATGGTGGCTATTTCAAAAATAAAGACATGAAATAATTGTGTTAAGTTTAAAATTTATAATAGATATTCCACACATTAGCATCCTAAATGTAACATCCAAGAAGAGGATACTAAAAAAATACTATTTTAGAAACTCATATATATTAACACCATCATTTATATCATGCACTTTGGGATTATTGTACTAGCATACATACCTTCACTAGGGCAACACTATTCTCAATAGTATATGGTTTTAAATTATTATTACCAAAAGAAGTTAAACTTCCATATTTACATATATCTATTCATGGTAGAATTCTTAATGAATAATTACATGAAGCTCATCTTCATGTTTTAGACTTTCTTAATGAAAACCATTTAGCTGCTTTACAACATAACTACCAATCAAAGTGTCACATTGCTAAACAATATAATAACAAGGTCAAAGTCTTCTAATTTAATGTTGGTGACTTAGTCCTCAAATTAGATTACACACATGAAAAATGAGCAAAATATTCCCAAAAATGGTGGGGCCTTTAGTAAAATACTGATCCAAAACTCAAAAGTTTTGGTTGATAAATATTTCAATAGCATAGAAATAACACAGTAACAATGAATTCTCTGAGAAGAGATGTAGTATTACTCAAGATCGTAATACAAATATATGCTTATCTCTGGGAAGAGATGTCTAAATCTTCAAATTTCAGGTTACCTCTTCATTTATACACATTTTGAAAGCATGGGGAGGATGTGTAAGGTCACCAATCTCGAGGGATATTAAGTGGTTTGACTTCCAAGATTTAAAACAATACAAAATTTGAGGAATTACTATTTTTAGAAACTTACTATTTTTAGACTGCACTACTAAAATTGAAATTTGGGGCACTTCCATTGGGTTTTATGAGGTAAAAATTCATTTAGTAAAGCTCAATACCATCTCATGATTTTCTCCTCATTCTTATCTTTCCAATGGTTCAAACGGTGAGTCAATTGGAGCTACGGTGCAAAAGTTATGGCTCCTGGAAGTTCCATCATCAATTGGGGTGGAACTGTCACCTGAATAGTCGCCTAAATTGTTGCCCAGATCAAATACATTCTTAGTCCTAGTAATTATCATCTACAAATTAATAAAGGCCATGTTCTCAAAGATCCCACTAATGCATAATTTTTGAATAAATATTTTTCTATAATAACTCCCTTCTTTTCATAATTTTATATACTATCCTACTAACACTTCTTGCAAGACTTCTCCAATGATCTCTCATTTTTAGTAACCTATTCTATATGTAAATCTTAGTCCCTTCTTTGGTCCTTTGGTTCATATTTATCCCTTCCATTTAATTCATGAGTTTCATTGTAATACCGTGGATAGGACTTGGTTTTCCTCATGAATACCCTTTTCTTTCATACATCCATTTTTCATGTTTTTTCTCTTTGACCATAATTTTTTTATTTTAGAAACATTTTTCACTCTCTTCTTTATTTTATGCACTACAATGTAAGACCATGGATAGGACTAGGCATTCTTCATAAATACCACTACCACTTTTTACACCTACTTAGGTTTATGTTTTATGAGTTGTAGTGTAATACCATGGATAAGACTAGGCTCTCCTTATAAAATCTATGTATTCTTTCAAAATATTTTTTTACAAAATGAGTGTTCTTATTAGAATGTTCAAAAATGGTTAAAAGTTTAAGATTCCATATTCTCAACTTTGATTTTTATTTCTTTTGTGGATATAACTTGCACAAAAAATTATGTTATCATGTTTCCATACACTTCCATCCATTCTTATTATAAGGAATCATACTTACCTGTCATCATATCCCTTTCACATTGTCACATTGTTTTATGATTTGAGGCAATTAAAATCATTTGATGTTATTTTCCCATTTTCTCCCTTCCTTTCATTCCACTTTGGATAAAAAAAAGTTTGAATTCAAGATAACACTATTATTTAACATAAATAAACAAGACTCTTAAACACCATGCTCTCTAAGTCCTATTTCTTGTCCACCAAGTTTAAATTTTTCAAATAATAGTCATTTTTAGCACATATGTTTGGTTCTCAAAATCTATATCGAGGAGGAAAAAAAACCATCAAAATGTTAAAAGCCAAATAATTGAAATGAAAGGCAATAATCAAAAGGCAATATAAAATAAAAAATTCAACATCACACAAAAATATGTGATTTATAGAACATCTCCTATTCCTAATCGAATCGTAAACTCCACAATTGGACTCATAAAAAATCTAGGACTCATGAAAAATCTAAGTTTCATTTGGGCATAGTAGGCTAGTAGATTGGGATAGGAGAATTCAAAATGATTTATAGTTCTACCTACTTACTCATGTAAGTACCCAAGCTTCGTAGTAGATTGATGGCTCTATAAGGGGTCTTAAGGAATTGGAAACACATTTTGGGAAGGTAGGTCTATTTTAATTTTCATGCATATATCCTTCATGGGATGATATTCATACTTCATTTGATAACCCAAGATTTATGTGGTGAAGATTTCTTCATAGTCCTTAATGTCAGAAATCCTCTTGTTATAACAAACTTAATTTTAGTGTCTTGACTTTGATAAATAATTTCTCTACCTTGATATTTTCCTACCTATACACCACCACCAATTTCATTCCCCTCTTAATGGGAAATTTTTTATTCTAAATCAGTTTCCCTACTTCTATATTCTCTCTTCTTCACATCCTAAAACATGTTAACACTACTTTGTTTTGGTTTTATCTATCTTTAGAGAAAAATAATATGCTTAAATGATTATGGATTATTCTCCTTACACCATTAATTTACATTTCTAAAATTTCATTGGTTTCATTTAAAACTTTTAAATATATTTTATCACTCCTTTTTTTTAGATAACTTCATCTATTTCTATATTTTTGTATTTTTCCATTAATTAGTGACATTGGATTGTTACTTCTCACTCATCAATTTTGTTTTACATTTACATACTTTTTCCATTGACAAGTGAGTTTTGATTGTGACTTCTTACTTACCAATGGTGTTTCCCCTTTCATTTACTTTTTCCATTGATGATTGAGTTTGGATTGTTACTTATCATTCATCAATGTTGTCTTACTTTATGTTTCTTTCCCATATTTGTTTAAGGATTGTTATTACTTTCACATCGATGTTAGATTTTCATTTTTTTCATGTATCCTTAGTTTTATTTAGTTTATTACTCTTCTTACTTAAGGTACACTTGTTTGAGTCTTTCAATTATCTAGTAGCATTGGATTTTTTGTTACATGATTTACTCTTATTAAAACCATTTTCCTTGGTATTTTGGTTCTCAAATTAGCATTTAACACCCAATCTAACCATTTTTCCAAGTGATTTCATAAGTTAAGCAAAGTTATTTTATTTTAACTTTCTTATGTTTTTTTTGTTCTCTAGTTTTGTATCCTTAGGGTTTATCTAAATTATTCTCTACGCCCTCCATGATCAAAAATATAAAAACAACATACAAATATTCAGAAATAAAGGTAAATCAAGGTATTATACTTTCAAATTTTGTTTTAGTCATTTACTTTTAGTTATTTTATGATTTAAAATACTATAATTTATTTAGCTTGGTGTTATGTGTTATTGTGTTCTTTTCCTAAAGTACCATCTCATGTTACAACTATGTGACACATGATGAGCTTTGAGTGGGGAAGATGTATACACATAATATTTTAAAATTTATCAATTATTGATGTTTTCTCTCTTGCAAGAACCCATTAAGTATCAATCTCTCTAATTGAATGCTTTAAAGGTTACATCAAGAAAGGGGTGGGTAGACCATTGGTGTTTCACAATATTTTTGTTCTTTATAATACCACTTAAAACCAACACAAGTCTCTCTTATATGTTTCCATAATATTTGACACCTCCCATATATGCTCATACAGGAAATTCACCACTTCAAATAGTCCCTACCTAAGACAATCCTCTTTTTACCATCCTTTAAATATAGTCAAATAGGTTAACCCTCTTTTTGGAATTGAGCATATTATAGTACTAAGTCGGCCCAACCGACTTAGTCCAAACCTAACTATTCTATTTCCTAACTAACTAGGTTGATTGGGTCTATTGTGTCGGCTAAATTTCTAGAAGGGTTTAGGATTAGATCCGGATATATAAACACATATTTCACCCCATTTTAAACAAATAAAATCATTCATTTATGATTCTTTACAATTTTATCTTCCACCATTATAATTTATGAGTCATTTTTCTCACCCAAATTTACACCCTAAAATTTGGAATAACATGGAAATACCTCATATGATGTGGGTAACAATTCTAGGAGGTGAATCTCTTGATTATGGGCTAGTTGATATGTACAACACCTAAAACTAAACACTAACCTACTTGATTTGAAATAAAATGGATATAATGAGATCAAATACTACTCTAATGGAGGTGATTAACAAATGTAAACTACACTACCTACTTGAACTTCCACTATGGAAATAACTACAAAATTGATCTCAAAACCCAAGGCTCCTATAATAATAGTGTTTTAATATAAAGGTAAAATGCTATGTAGTCTTCAAGTTAGATGACTAATAGGCCTAATAATGAGAATAATAATCCTACTTGATCTTAAAATCACATAAATCTACTATCTACACATTATATGACCTGCTAGAAGATATATTGCTCACATAAAGCATGAAAGAGATAGATGAATGCAAGGAAAGAACTATCACTTATCATTCAAAAACAAAACTATTCATACACATATGCAATACCTGAGAAATATAAAATAATTTTGAATACTGTATTCCAAATTCAAATCAGTATTTAATTTCATAGGGCTTCACCATACCAATATGTGGATGATCTTTTTAATGCCAAAAGGTAGCATATATAGAAAATGAGGAAGAGAAAGAGAAAAGAGGCATGGGAAAGAGAAATTGAAATGTTTTTATCATGAAATATCCATTTAAAAACAAAAATTAATTTATATAATATTCTTATAAACTCCTCTTTGACATGTGTTGTATTTCTTGATCATAGTTTTCAAGGGAGTTGGCATAGGAGAGTTCAATGGTTCATCATTCATTCAAAATTGTCCATCTTGGCTTCTGAGGAATGAAAAATGGAATTTCTTGATAATAAATTCACTATGTACTTCCATTTACCTTTCATTTTAACACCTTATATGAATTTTAAGACCTATTATGCTAACATTTTAGTGGTGATCATTACATAGTTCCTTAGGTGTCTTGAAACACTTTAGCTCTACTATGCCTCTCTTTGATCAAAATATTCAACACTTGATTTCATCTTCATGAGTGAACTTTATATCAATTTAATGATCATATAATTCATACCATACTTTAATCAACCCATTTTTATCCATAAAACACTCCCAAAAACCTAATTTTGCACTAAAAGCTTGCATTTTTCTTTAATTCTTGATAGCCCTAAAAACACACAAAGATCCTTATGTAGGAAAATTTATATATTATATTTGGAAAATAGATATATTTTTTAGTACCAATTATTACCTTACATCTTTGAGCCAAATTTCATTACTCAACTCTGAGTGGAAGTGCTCTTATTTACCTGATCTCTCTCTTCAATCAGGCCTCAATTAGGTCTTTAAGCCTAAAAACTAAGATTTTGCTCTACAATTCTCCCACATATGTGAAAATTAAAATAATTTTTTTATTAATTTTTATTATTCCATGACCATTCTCCATTCCAAATTTTGGCTTATGAAACCTCATTTAAATAGGAAAACCTTGAAATGGCCAAAAAACCCAGTCTTTCACAAGCACTCTTTATACTGACTTCAACAATCAGACTTGTAAGAGCACTTACAGGGTGACATGTACATATTTTTGTACTTTATTAGGTATAATACACCTAAATCCATCATCCCCAATGGTTTTCATCTGTCCATGAGGTCAAACACCCTATTTTGATCTAAAATCCCTATAAAAACTTAGCATGTATTACATTTGTATAGGTGCAACTACAAGTAAATATCATGGTGATACTCTTTTTGGAGTGAGTAATTATTTCAAATAGGTTTAAATATTAATAAAATCCATGTCATTCACCTTGGAATCCAATCTCTCGCATTAAGTTCTTATTAGCATTTTAGGAGGGTTTAGAGTGGTTTAAGTTCTTAACGATTGTTGATAAAACCTAGGGAATTAAATCCTAAAACAATACCATAAAATTATATTTAATAGGAATATTCAACTATCCCTAAGTTATTATTATCCCATGCAACTTTTATATATAGTTTTGAGTTCAATGAACTGTTCCTCAAATTTCCACTATGTTATTTGGGAATGCTCTACAGTCTTAACCATTGTTCATGCAGGTTAGGGACCTAAACCAATGTCTGATGCCAAAATATTGGATTATGGAGAACCCTTCACCATACCTAAAATCCATTATATGACATGGACAAGGTTAGAGTCACACTAATAAAGATAACCTTGTCTTGAACTATAATTTACACTTAGAAAGGGCTCGAGAATGTCTTATAGGCTAAATGGTCATTTTTTTATTTTGATCTACTATGGATATTTATCTAGGTTTTATGACATCATTATTCACTTCTTAGTCCACTTATACTTCCACCTCACCCTCAAAAATCCATTTTTTTCATGACTATACACTCATGCATGTGTGTATGGTCTTAGGCTTACCAAGCCTAAACAAACCTATCAACCTTAAAATCATTTTCATTGACTTTGAGAATCATATAAATTCATGATAACATTATATAATAACTTTCATATGACCTTATCCTTCCCATAGACCTTTCTCTTTAAAACCAAATAGGCACCTTTTTTATTAACACTATGCAGGCCTATAGGAGTCAATTTGATTGTGTGACTATAGGGTTTAAAGTGACTTTGTCTTGATCACTTTATTTGATATTATTTGGGTCCTTTTTTTATTTTTAACAATTATTTTCACCTTACCTATATATAAAAACTCCAACTCCACTTTTATTCTTTACATCTTCTTCTCAAGTTTGAAAACCAACTTGGGTTTCTCAAGCAGTTTTGTATTTAGTCATTTTGTATTTTGACTACATTTTGGACTTTATAACCTCTTCTAAAAATCACTAGGCACTTCAATGATATTTATCAAAATATTTATAGTTTATTTGTCTTATTTTGTTTCTATTAAAAAAATTTATCACTTTATATCCTCTCAATCATACATCTCCTATCTCATGTTTGTTCAAGACATGGTTATAGGTGATCAAAACATTGATGTGCTTTTGAATAATTTCCAAACCAGACCTCCTCATCTATAATTCATTAATAATTTCAATTTTTACATCTCACATATGCACTTTTAGATGTTTTCCATGCTGACTCAAGGTCTTAAACTATTCAAACTTTGTTATTTAACATGTAAGTGGTCATTGGGGTGTCTTAAGCATTAAATATTGAAACCACACTTTGTCTAATAGTCTTGGACCTATTAAATCATATATACACTACATTACTTTCATCCTTTATGCCTTCAAACTCCAATCTTGATACACTTTTCAATACATTTCTCATAAAATGTAGACCTACAATTTTGCATACTTGTAGGTCTGCATTTCTTATTCCTTAAGGCCTTATATGATGACTGGCTTGATCTCTTCAAACCTGAGAATTTTTTTCTATTACCTCATCACATTTTTTATGAGATCATGACCTTCCTCTTGGCCCTGATAATGTAATCCATGACCTCTTAAAACCATTTGTGTAGGCAGCTCATAACATAATCTTCAATCTAAGGACATGAATATTACTTTAAAGATTATCATAGAGTGTTTGGTCATATTAAAGAGATTTAGATGAGATGATAATATGGTGAAAAAATTTAAACATCATTTGTATGCACCAAAACCTATCAAATCCTCCAAAACTTCAAATGGAAACCTGTGACAAAACCCTTATGAAGGCTGTTCTTGATTCTAAGTGCTCACACATGTGAGTCTAATGGAAAAAATGTTGGATGGTTTTTCATATCCATATAAACCTCCTACAATACTCATCATGCTCCAAAAAGATCTAAACTACATGAAATTGGTGTAAAACATGAGCCTATGGGGTTTACTAGGGGTTTTTACTATCTATATTGTTAGTGATGGTTCATAAAGTTCATCCCCTTAAACCCTAAATTCTATTCATGAATCTTAATCCCATGAGGGATCCCTCTTGTGCCTATGATCATATGACCCAATTTGTTTATAGTTCATGAACCAAACACAAACTTATGGACTTAGTGAGATTGTGAAGAGCTCAACTAGGCTTTTGATTGATTTTCTACATATGTTAACCTCTCAAAACCTATACAAGTTCATTTTCAATGTGAATAGCCTGAATAATTTGAAAAAACACTATTATATGAATTTAAATTTAATGTGTACCCTCATTTTTGTACAAGTGGTTGTAAATTGCCTCTTTTGAATGATTCTCTATCTTTAGATGTTGGACTGCATAGTTTTCTAAATCTGACTATTTTATGACCACCCCCTGACACCATGTGCATTATAATCTCTCTTTAAGAGTTTTTCCTTTTTTAAAGTACATATAATTCCTCAAATTTGTCTTAGAAAGTGACTTAAAAGACCTTGGGGTGCATTTAAAAATATGGTGGAAGATTAATACATGGTTAGATGAGTTGAAAGGCATGACTACAACTCATATGATGAATCATCATAATGATATAACCTTGAAAACACATGACAAAAAACATTTGTTCTTGGATGACCTCAAAACTATACAAGTACATAAAGAGACCAAAACCTTAACAATGCCAAAGAAGGATTCAATTAACTAATTTAAGGATATTACAAGACCAAGGTGGCCATATACAAGCTTGAGAAGCCCTATGAAAAAAATTTAAAACTATAGGGGTTGACCCTTTTAACCTTGGGGTTAAAAATTATCAATAAATTGGTGATTGATAGGGGTATCATTATTTCAATGTTGATAGATCAGTGGCCTTATCCTTCCATTAGGAAATGGAGTCACTCTCATGCTATAATCTAAAATTGATATACCTCTTGAAGACTTAAACTCACACCACACCAAAAATCAAGAAATAACACAACATGCCAAAGGAATTTAGGGAAAACCACACATTAACACACACAAAAAATTATGTTAGGCACTTATGGAAAACAAACACACCACACAACTATGTACAAAATATCAAACTAACCTCAATAACAAGGCTTCAGATGTATCCCATTAACTTGGATACTTATCTCTTCTCTATTGAGTCTTGATAGCTGGAAGGCATTATGTTCTTTGTAGCCAATGATCAAATAGGGACCACTCCACAATGTATCAATTTTTTTGTGTTTATCAAGTTTGGCCCTATCTCCATCCTATTTTCAAACAAGATCACCTTCTTGTAATTTTCTTATACTATCTCTCTTATCAAAGGCTTTCTTCATTTGGGCTTGGTGGTACTCCAAAGTGTGCATGGATTCATCTCTCGTATCCTCTAGTTTCATAAATTTTCCATTATTACCTCCATATTATTATTCTCTATTAGTTCTAGCTGATGTGCTAATTCCAAGGTAGGCAACTCAAGAGAAATAGGTAAATTGGATTTGCTTCTATACATAAGCATGTATGTTGAGTTACCCAAAACTCTATCAGGAGTGACTCTATCAGCCCATAAGGTTTTCCTCAACCTTGTATGCCAAGTCCTCTGACTATCATCAATTATCCTCTTACTTTTCTCTTCCATTAGGTATCTCATCTTGAGTCATGTAGGCATTATTCCCCATTGTGCCATAAAAGATTGGTTAGATGTCTCATTTGCACAACTGGATGAATCATGAGGCTGATACCATGGAAGATGCTCTCCATTATCTTCCACAATGTTGTTTTGGATAGGTACTAAAGCTTTTAAAGTAGAAGGAGCACTCTGATTTTGACCATTGTGTTGTATTGCTTGAGTTAGTTGCCCTTGTCCTTGAGAATAGCCTTGAAAAGATAGTCTAGGAGCTTGATAAGATTGATATGGATCATGTGGTTGATAATAACCTTAATAATACCTCCATTGTTTTTGTTTTTTCCTCTTGATATTTTAGATCTCTTCTCTAAGATCCTTTATCACATTTACATCATTTCACTTACTTGACTGAGTAGAGGTAGCTTGCTTATGCTTAGGTGTGGGAATGGGAGTAGTATTGGGCATAGGAGTTTCCACATCAATAAATAAATGAATTATGGGTATAGGAGATATGTTCCCAACCTTTATAAGGCAATTATCAACCCTGATAATAGTCTCATAAGCATTAGGTAGTGTATCCCCTCCCATGGATTGAATCATCATAGATATGTCACTATTGAAAGCTTTATGATAATAAATAAATGCATGATGTGTAGTAGGCCTCACTAAGATTGGGATCCTATCCCACATATTTTTAAATCTTGTATTTATATCTTGTAATGCCTCTTGAGATGCCCTCTTTATAGTAGTTAGTTGCTTGATCAAAGACAAGTGATCACTCTTATCTTCAAATCTCTTCCTCAAAGAGTCACCCAAATGGTCCCATGAAGTGATATAATTGGGATAAAAATTCCCATACCAATCAAGGGCATTACCCTTGAATTAGATAACCAAAAACCTAATAGCAACATTCTCCTCAGTGATGTTATGCATATTGCAAAAATTAGCAATGCTCTTTATGTGATCAATAAGGGAAGTGGCATATTCTTTTGTATAAAAAGGAACACTTTTGAGGGATGACATAGGAATGCCACCTTATTAATCAAGTGATATAGTGTTGTCTCCATTTAAGTTAATAAAGGGTAGGTTACTTGGTGTTTCCATCTTGAAAAATGAACCCAACAAGAGTCTCCTTATAGGTACGTGAGCATCAAAATATTTTTTTGGATATGGATGAGTGTTATCAAACCTCTTTGATCTAATTGAATAGTAAGGCATCTCTAAAAACTCAAAATGAATTCCTTTAGTAGATGAAATTGTGCTTACCTTAGGCATGAAATTGAGGCACTAGTCTATAACTAAGAGACAATAATTATTAGATTCGTTAGATACTACATGAAGGAAGTTACTAGAACTTCAAATTTGCTAATATTAGTATCCACCTTTGACAAGTTCTTAGACCATGAGTCCCACCGAACAATCCAAAAATGTTATCACCCAAAAATTTCACCTTGATGAGGCATACCAAAGCCTCCTCAAATTTAGAATAACATGAAAACACCTCATATGCTATGGGTAACAGTTCTAAGAGGCAAATCTCTAGATTATGGGCTAGGTCACATGTCCAACACCTAAAACTAATCACTGGCCTACTTGATTTTAATAAAAATGGATAGAATGAAATTAGTGACTAATAAAATGGAGGTGATGAACTAATGTAAACTCCACTACCTACTTAAACTTGCACTATGGAAACAATTACAAAACTAATCTCAAAATCCAAGGCTCCTCTAATAATAGTGTTTCAATATGAAGGTAAAATGTAATGTAGTCTTCAAGGTGGATGATGAATAGGCTTAATAATTATCACTAATAATCTTAATTGCACTTAAAATCACACAAATCTCCCAAATACATATCATATGACCTGCTAGAAGATATATTTTTCACACAAAGGCATGAAAGAGATAGATGAATGCAAGGAAAGAACTATCACTTATCATTCAACAACAAAACTAATTCATACACTTATGCAAGACTTGAGAAAAATAAAATTAGTTTAAAGGTTTTATTACAAAGGCAAATCAGTATTCTATTCAACAGGGCTTTGCCATACCAATATGTGGTGAACTTTTCAATGCCAAAAGGTAACATATATAGAAAATAAGGATGAGAGAGAAAATAAGCAAGGAAAAGAGAAATTGTCAAGTGTTTCTCATGAAAGATCTAGTTACAAATAAGAATTAAGTTGTATAATAGTATTATAAACTCCTATTTGACATGTGTTGAATTTTTTTATCATAGTTTTCAAGGAAGTTGGTGTAGGAGAGTTCAATGGTTCATCATTCATTCAAAATTGCCCATCTTGGCTTGTGAGGAATGCCAAATGGCATTCCTTGATCATTAATTCACTATAAACTACCCTTTAACATTGATTTTGACACCTTTAATCATTTTTAAGACCTCTTATGTTGACATTTTAGTGGTGATCATCACATAGTTCCTTAGGTGTCTTGACACCCATTAGTTCTACTATACCTCTCCTTACTAAAAAGCCTCAAAACTCAATTTCACATTCATGAGTGAAATTTATCTCTATGTAAGGATTATCAAAATCATAAAATACTTGAATCAACCCATTTTGATCCATAAAACACTCCTAATGACCTCATTTTACATCTAAAGCTTGCATTTTTCTTCAATTCCTTCTACCCTTTAAAACACACAAAGCTCCTTGTGTAGGACAATATATGAATGATAATTGGAAAAAATTCATAGTTTTGAGTACCCAATATTCCCTTAAATATTTATATGAAATTTCATGACTCAAATCTGAGTGTAAATGTACTTATTCCCCTGATCTTTCTCTCTCCAATTAGGCCTAAAAACTAATATTTTTCTTCATACTTCTCCCACAAATTTGAAACTCCAAATAAGTTTTTATTCACTTTTAGGACCCCATTACCATTCTCCATGCCAAATTTTGGATTTTCAAACCTTATGTAGATAGGAGAACCATGAAATGGCTAAAAAATCTAGTCTTTCACAAGCATTATGAAATTATTAGTGCCTTTAGAATTCCATCTCACCCTTAACAAGCCATTCTTTTCATGATTGTACACATAGGCTTGTGTGTGTGGTCTTAGGCTTACCATGCCTAAACAAACCTATCAACCTTAACATCATTTTCATTGACTTTTAGAATCATATAAAGTCATGCTAACATTATATAATAACTTTAATATGACATATGCCTTCCCATATACCTTTATCTTTCAAACCAAATAGGCACCTATCTTATCAAGACTATTCAACCCTGTAGTGGTCAATTTGACTGTGTGACTATAGGGTTTAAAGTGACTTTGTCTTGATTACTTTATTTTATATTATTTGGGTCATTTTTCATTTCTAATGACTCTTTACACCCTACCTATATATCTAAACTCCAACTCTATTTTTATAAATTACATCTTCTTCTCAAGTTTGGAAACCAAATTGATTTTCTCAAGCAATCCTGCAGGTAGTCATTTGGTATCTTGACTATGTTTTGGAGTTTATAACATCTTATACAAAGCACTAAAATTATCTTCATCACAATATTTATGGTTTAGTTGTCTTCTTAAGATCCTTTTCAAACTTGTTAGCATTTTACATACTCTCAAGCATACATCACCTCTCTCATGTATGTTCAAGACATGGTTATAGGTGATCAAAACTTTGATGTGATTTTGAGTCATTGCCATACCAGACCTCCTCATATACAATTCATTAATAATTTCAATCTCTACATCTCACATGTGCACTTTCAAAAAAAATTCATGCTAACTCAAGGTCTCAAACTATTCAAACTTTTTATTCTTCTTTTAGGTGGTCATTGGGGTGTTTCAAGCATTATTTTTTGAAACCACACTTTATACACTAGTCTTGGACCTATTAAATCATAGATACACTACATTTGTTTCATTTGTTAGGCCTTAAAACTCTAATATTGATACACTTTTCAATATATTTCTCATAAAATATGGACATGTAGGTATGTATTTCTCATGCCTTAAGGCCTTGTACGATGATTAGCTTGATCTCTTCAAACCTGAGAATGTTTATCCATTGCCTTATTAATTTTTTTATGAGATCATGATATTCCTATTGGTACTAAAAATGCAAGACAAAACCTCTTGAAACCATTTGTGTAGCTAGCCTCATAACATAGTCTTCAATCTGGGGACATGAATACTAATTCAAAGACTAGTACGAATTGACTAGTCATATTAGAGAGATTTGTATGAGATGAGAAGATGGTGAAAACATGTAAACATCACTTGTATACACTGAAACCTATCAAATCCTCCAAAAATTCAAATTAAAACATGTGACATATCCCTCATGGAGGATCCTCTTGATCCTAGATTGCTCACGTGTGTGAGTTTGAGGGAAACAAATGTGGAATTATTGTGCATATCCATATAGACCTCCTACAATACTCATAATGATCCAATGAGATCTAAACTACATATCCTATTAGTTATGGTTCATAAATCTCTCCCCCTTAAAATCTAAATTATTTTCATGAATATTAAGCCCATGAGGGGTCCCTCTTGTGCATAAGAGAATTTAAACCAATTCCTCTATATGTTCATGAACCAAGCATAAACTTCCAGCCTTCTTAAGCTTGTGAAGAGCTCAACTAGGCTTCTAATTGGTTTTTTGCATCTTTTGACCTCTCAACACCTATGCAAGTTCAACTTCAATGTGAATGGCCTTAAGAAGTTAAAAAAACATTATTATATGCATTTTCACCTGAAATTGGACCCTCATGTCCATACAAGTGACTAAAAACTACCTCTTTTGAATGATTCTCTGTCTTTAGACATCAGACTACAAATTTTTCTATCTCTGAATATTCTTTGCCCACCTCCTAACACCATACACATTATAAGCTCTCTTGAAGTGTTTGTACTTTTGAAAAGTACGTATAATTCTTCAAATTTGGCTTAGAAAGTGACTTGAAAGACCTTAGAATGCATTCAAAAATATGGTATAAGACTAATACATGGTTAGATGACCTTAAATGCATGAATAAAACTCATATGATGACTCATCACAATGATATAACCTTGAACACACATGATAAACAATATTTGTTCTTAGATGACCTCAAAACTATACAAGTACATAAAGAGACCAAAACCTTAAACAATGCTAAATACAGTTTCAATTGACCACTTTAAGGATATTACAAGACCAAGGTGACCATCTACAAGCTTAATAATTCCTATGAAAAAATTCCAAACTATAGGAGTTGACCCTTTTGACCTGGGGGTTAAAAATGGTCAATAGTCATTTCTTAGGGTTTCATAATTCTTTGAAGAAGAATCTTGTCTTGTGAAAATGTCTTAGATGCATAGAATAAAATTTTTAACCTAGATATAACCTATTTTTGTGATCTTTACAAACCAAAATATCCTCTTGCAAAGCACCATTGGCCAATGATAGATTGAGCTTCGACGGGTTTATCTTTAAAGTAAACATTCCTAAATCTTACTCCTCTATTTTGGTATATAAAATTGCTTAAGTAATGACATATGAATTAATTTATCTCTTCATGCTTAGGATTACCTCCACATTTACTTGAGTAGAGTTCATATTTATATGTTTATTATCCCCCATTTGTGCCACAAGCTTTGGTAAGCATTCAATTAGATCAGGGTTCATTTTAATGGGCCATATAAAAAATCCATGAAGGTCCCTAGGCAAATCAAATTCATAATGGTGGATAGTTATTTAAGGATTATCATTTCATAGGCAAATCATGTGATGCCACATGGTGAATGATGTAGATGAATGATGATAGTATGCAGATGGATGTCTATACAACACAACTAAGCATTGTCATGCCACATGGTGTGGGTAGATGTTGGTATCATTCAGGCAAATATTGAGATAGTGTGGATGGATGTCAGCATCATGTAGATGGATGTCTTTACAATACATACAAATGCTAGTAACATGTTAACAGATGTCAAATGCCACATCATGCTATTGGTAATCACCCACATTATGAGTTGTTATTTTTCCACACACATCATGCATTGGGGTTTTCTACATGTCCCTAACACTAATACACAACATGTCAATGAATGATGACATAATATGAGTGTTTTTCTGAGATGTGTGGAATAATGCTAGTGTTGTATGTTCACCATACAACTCTATGAATAGTAAAGTTTAAGGAAAGAGTATTTATAGTGTCTCTCCCTAATGAGAAGGTGCTTGGTCATGCATATGGGATTATTATCCACCATACTTGTGTATGTGGGATAATTATCCACCATACTTGGATGCCACTAGTCTACGAGTATGCCTAGATGTTGTTATCTATTGGCAAATGTTGGGAAGCTATAGGCATCTACTAGTAGACTATGAGAATCCATCAGTAGATTGTAGGTGTCTATTGGTAGACTATGGGCATCTATTGGTAGCATATGGGTGTCCACTGATAGCTTGGTCCTTGTAGGCATTTATTACTAGGTTGTGGGAATCCATTAGTAGGTTGTAGGTGTCTATCAATAGGCATCTTGTGGGTGTCCACCTAGAGTCTTCAAATGGATGCATGTAGATTGCCATTATCCACTCATAGGTTGTTTTCATCCACCTGATGGTATATGGATAATTAATTAGGATTGGATTTTGAGGTACTAGTAAACTACATTTATATGAGGAAATTTATACTCAAATGTAGGCAAACCTCTCCTTGAAATTAACTTTGACCCCAAAAATTTAGGTGATCCTACCCTATCGGCCACTCTATAAAAATCACCAAATGTTGGCTTCAAAAAATGGAATATTCTTATATTAACAAATATTCACCATTAAAAAAATCTTCGATTAGATTTACTTTACTTTGTTATAAACCATAAGACCTATCTATAGTTATTATATGGTATTACTAGACTAGAGTCTTCAAAACCTCTCTAATGATATTGTATGGTAAGAGACCCCATAGTTAGGTCTACCAGATCCATATTGGTCATGCCCCTAATTGTCTAAATGTGCCAACATGTGGAATGGATAGTTTGATTTATCTTCTCTGAGATAGGGTTGATTTATAGATCAACTTCACTTTCCCTTGTATATAGTATGCATGCATTGTGGATGAATGTATTGAGGTTATTTTAGTTATTTTAAATCCATTTTAAAATTTAAAAAATAAGGTTTTTAAATAGTGACTACTTATTATTCCCTTAAATAGTATACAATATCAAATATAATACACCACATAAACATAACAATGATTGTGCTAATCAGTCCAGTGTGATGTAATGAATCTCTACTATGATATTCAATGCTATAATGAATGCTCTATAAATGCTTTATTTCTTGTATTTATTTTAGATCATTAATATAATGTTACAAAAATAAATACTATAATATATTTCATATTTTCTATAGATTCTTTGGTTCCATCTAGACATAATCCTAAATGCACTAATGTACATATTGGTGCAATATAATATGCACATTTTATAAATGTAACTTAGGATAGTTCAATATTATAAAATTAGATAAATGAACCATAATGCAAAATTTATTAGGCTTATAATAGGATATGTACTAGTATTTATGTTATTCAATAACACTCCACCTCTTCATAGGGCAATAACATTTTCCTAAGGGAACCTTTCTCTTACTCAAGCTATATATACCTTATTCCTCTATGTATGTTTAATCATTTTATATAATTTTATGTATTATTTCATTATTATGAGATATTGATTTTATCTTATTCATTTTTTTACCACACCTATATCATGTTTTTTCATGTGATTTATGCCTCATTTTCAATCTGATATTGGGTAATATCAAATTCCAATATGATATCAAAGAATTTACAAGATATCTCTATGAATTAAAATTGTTTATGCCTCTTTTTTATGGGAAGCATTCAACAAGTTATTCTTTAGTCTTTTTTTTTATGACCTTCTTTCATCACTACTGTTATCTTCTAGACTTGCACCCTTGTGAAGGTAGTTTTAGACCTTCATAGTTTGAAGTAACATGGAGACAATCCTAGGTTATGGGTGACCTAATAGGTGGATTTAATCTCTATATTATAAGGGTTATCTCCCTTTGATGTATTAATTAGGATCCCTACTCTACACTACCATCTTGAAATGGAAAAGGGAGAAGGTAAAAGGAAATGAAAACCAATCTAATTGGAGTGATACACCAAAATATGATCTCCATTTATGTAATATGATATAATAGGATAAAAAATAACATAAAATTAACTAAACTTCTCAAATTTAAGTCTCTAAACTCAATATTTCATAGAGAGGCTCAGGCTTGATGCATGATCTAAGGCACCTGTTCAATAGGTCTCTCAAAGACACTAAAGAAAGCTTGCACTTTCCATATAAAAAAAATGATTAGAGCACACTATGAAACCTAAAAGGATGATATTAACACCTAAAAATAGGTATGAAATAAAGGATAAGATGATAGGAAGCAAGAACTATCACTTTCATCTCCCAACAAACCATGAAAATACACTAAAATAAGCTTTTGAGGAGGTATGAATTCTATCTTTATTCATAAAATGAGGAAAGTAAAAATGTTTCTTGAGTATGGAATTACCACAACTAAGGTTAATGATCCTTTTGAATTCCAAAAATTTTCTTAAATATAGATAATAGGAGAGAAGAGAGAAAGAGACAAGAATCCTCAAAACTAAGACATAAGACCTTTTATTTATCCTACTTCAAACCCAACATATCATTCTTCAACATTTAAAATATTAATTATCCATAACTTGGAATGTAAAATTTAGTATTATATGTTTTGGATACTTAGTAACTTTTTCATAATGCTTGGTCAAGCCTAGAACACTTAGAGAGTGCCTAGATTCTTGCACCAACTCCTAGATTTTAGCTTTCTTGTCTCCCTTGATGAATGTGTCTCCTCCATATATGTAGGTCTTAAAGTCCTTTAAATTATTTGGTTTTAAACCTTATATATGATTATTAATTATGTTTTAACACTTTGCATGAGTTGGTTATAAGACTCCTTCAACAAATTGATTTTGTCTTACACATGAGGCTTTGGAAGAGAAAGAGTCCTATTTGCACTTGTTGAAGACCTTTTCCAAATTATTATTTCATTATAAATATTCATTTACATCTTCCTAACTTTAATATGTCTTGAATTATCCTTCCTCAACTTTCCAAGTCTTTTTAATAGGCTATATGCACCTATATAGCCTTCAAACCCTTTAAAAGACTCATTTTGCACTATGTCATAGAGGGAAAAGGAGTATTTTTATTCACCCTTACATAAAAAATGAACTTTTACACCATGTATTTATCCTTTAGGACACACCATATCTATTTAAATGTGATTAAAATCACCATCTATTCTAAAAATCTTGATTTGGCAATCAAACAATGCCTTTTCCATGTATTCCTTATAGCCCTATTTGAAGCAAAGCTCTTTGTCTGGGAAAATATGGAGGTAATGATGTAAAAAAAAAGAATTTTTAAAGGTATATTTCACCCTCCCACATATCCATACAAAATTTCATGGCCAAAATATAATTTTTGATATGCTTTCTAGCCCATTTAGCTTGCCAAATTAGGCCTAATTAGCTCTTTTAGGTTTAGAAGAGAAATTTTGTTGTTGGGAGATAATAAATGTTTGAAAATTCAAAAAAGTTTTTTATTAAATTTTTTTAATTCCCCCACCATTATCCATGTCAATTTTTGTGGTCTAGAACCACCTAAAAGTACCAAAACCATGAAATGGCCTTTGAAAGGCTTGTCTTTTGAAGGCTTTTTTTGACTGGCCCAAAAAGAGTTGAATGGTTTGGACACCTTTGGATGGATTATTATATTTTTTAATTTTTACCTAGTAAAATAAGTCTTACTATTTATTTTACATCAATTTTCATCTTTTCATGTGCTCAAGAATGCTTGTTTTAGCTCAAAAATCTCAAAAACTACTATTTTTTCCCAAATCCGTAAAAGTGAAGGTAGAAAATAAAAAAATGTAAGGACCTTATGATATTCCTATATGACCTATGGTATGTTTCATGAATCAAATATTCCATTTTGTTGTGTATCCAACTCAACTTTACAAACTAGTTCAAAACAGGGTTTTGGTAGTTTTCCCCCTTTAAGATTATTCATAAAAATGGGACTTCCAACCTGATAAAAATTTCCAAAAATTTTAGTTATAATATCCCCTCAAACATCCCATAACTCCTTTATGTCCCATTATAAACCTCCTTGATTGGGTGAGCATTCAAACTTGGCCTATCAAGTTGATCTCTTCAATTTGTGCACCCTATGATGGTCTTAAGCTCAAAAAATGGTTTCATTGTGGGATTTTATTCATAAAAAGAGTTTATACATACCTTATATATCCATAAAAACATTAATATATGGATTTTAATTCTCAAAAAGTGCAAAAATTGTTAATGACCTCTGATTTGGGCTTTAGGCCTAGTTGAGACCCATGGGGTTTGACTGCATATGATTGTCCACCAACACTTATGAGTGTTTTATCATCATACCAAGGGCCAATAAATGTTATTTACATATCCATACATCTTATTACACCATCAAAAGTTATCATATGGTGTTTCCAAGTTACCAATCACCCATTTTGGTCACTTTCTCATCATTCCTTGTCTCCGTGCATGCCTAAAAGTGAACTACATATGAGACAAAAAAATAAGATATTTTACCTATTTTTTAATAAACCCAAAATATATTTGGGTGTTATTTGGGTCATGAGGACTATATTTACAAAATTTTAGGTCAAAATGACCTTTCTATCACCTCCAAACCTCTAAAATCCCAAGGCAAACTTTCTAAGCGTTGATTGTGTGCAAAATCGTATGTGGATTGTATTTTGTTTGGTTAGAGATATTAATTTCACAGTTTCCATATGGTAATATCCTATTTAGAATAATTTTTTCATAATGAAATTTATTTCAACTCATTAATCACTCCCAACTCTCACTTTATTCCTCATAAACCTTCCAAATGACACGGAATCAATGTAAATGTTGAATGTGAATGCCCTTCTTAGCTGTAGGTCTATCTTTTGTAGATTGAATGTGTATGTACATATATTGGATGATCTTGGACACATTAAAATCTTACCTAGGTCTCCCACATGATTTATTACCCACTATTTAAAACTAACTCGGTACCCAATGTACACAAATGTTCTCATAGGGTTAATTGGTTGTGTTCCACTTGAAACCATGCATTCTCCTTTTGTGATTTGAATGAGTGGACCCTGTCATGGTCTTATATTCGATCCAAAACACAAATACCATGTAATTTAATATATTATCCAATTATATAACAAATCCCACTGTCATATGTGGAACCCCTTTGACTTACTAGCATAGACTTATTTGAGTGCACTTGATTCCATGTTTTCCCCAACCTATAAATGTTGCTCTCTGCCCTATTGGTTGAGGATGGTTTTCAAGTAATGTCCATACATTCATGACTAACACCTAATAATAAAATATAATTCAACACCATAATCCTCAACATTGACTTGGCCTTTAGAAGGCTTGTTGAGAAAACATTTACCATCCATTCTTTGTCTATTGGATTTAGCCTGTAAGTGTCTTTCTTCAAGTTGAAGGAAACCCCTATAGGTTCGCATTAGGTTTAAAACTAGTATTTTTACTCTCTTGTATGATCCATAAAAAAATTTATATGGCTCACATATCTTGGTGAGATAAATTGATACCCAAGGGATTATAATCAACATTAATGCACCCTGACTCAAGCCTTGAGAGAGATACTATGGTTGTAGGAGTGAACTGGACATTTGAAGGTTATTTTAGTCTAATACTAAGCCCAAATTCTAATTATAAACTACCAAGACATAATGATAACAACCAAATACTTATTTATCCCACTAGTGCATCATAATCACTCTCTATTCTGCTAGGATATCATCCCTAAAGTTTGAGCTTCGACACAGCTGTAGGTGTCAACTTGAACATTTAGAAAGGCAAGATCAATGAGTAATTAGATCTAGGCCTCAGTGACCTCTTGGGAGTACCCCAATTCATTTCCCCATAGTACCATTCAACCCTAACCCTTGCTACCCTTTTTGGACTTTCCTTCACTCACCAAGTTCAAGCCAATGGTGATGACTGTAATTATACTTATGGCCTGATAAGAGAGATTATCTTGATAAATTATGGGGAAATGGTTCATTTAACATCTTTAATATGATTTTGGGAGTCCTCTCTATCCACTCAAGGATATTAAATTCTCTTCAAACTCAAGACCTTAATTATGTTTCCTACTAGACAACTATATGTGCTTGCATAGGTGGTTGTAGGTACACATTTCCTTGTTAGAGCCTGTAGGATTGATTTTAACTTTGATGTAACAATGGTTTGTCTTAAGGGTTATGAGATGAAATGAAGTCTCATTTGGATTTCAATAATCCCTCTTGATAACTCATGTTTGTACCACCTTCAACATGATCAAAACCTTACAAAATTCATTCTCTTTCTCTATACTGACTGTAGATTCTTCTTATAAGTCCTTTTATATGGATTATGAACAATGATTGGGGATTGGAGGCCATGATATACCATTTACATTACTCCTATGAGACCAGACCTTCACTTGAAACATCCTATTTGGCCTTAAGACCCTTTTTGATTACTTTATCTTAGCTCTCATAAGCTAACTGCATGTTTCATTAAGAGTTATAGGTGTCTTTTGGCAGGCTATAGGATTTGAATTACATTCATACCCTACCTTCCAACCCTTCATGATGACCTTGAATCCCTTAAATTAATTTCTTAACTCCAAGAGGTCATTTTACATGGATGTGTGTTCCTATATTGCCATATTGGACCATGAAGGCCATTTGTAGTTCAAAGACTGTCGACAACACAGAATAAATTTAGTGAATAATTCATAAATTTGAAACCTCCATTCAAACACTTGTGGGGTCAAACACCCACTCTCTTTGGTCAAGGAATCTCTCCATACTAAGGGATACCTGATATAACCATTGGGATGAATTCAAAATCCATGTTACACCATCATTTTATAGTCACAAAAGTGACTCAGGCTCTATTTTGGGATCTTAAGGGAATATGTATCCGAAGTCATTATATCAGTCTTGTGAGCATGATTCTCAAGACCATTTTACACTTCACTTTCACAATAATTGTCATGATACCCTTAACACTTCAAATTTATATCCTATCATCTATAGATTCACCTTGAGATACTTCAAACTAGTTCAATGAATTCCATTCCAAGGTGGTTATCCCTTGAAGATACCTGTAAATAGGCCTTAATGTTGCAGAGTAGGTAGTGAGTATAAATATGAACAATGTGCCTAGTTTATGTATGATTCCTTGAGAGGTAATTATAAAACATTATATAAAAAATTTGATCACACTTCAAGACTGAATAGAAACTCATAATAACTACATTTGGACCTTTTGAAGAGATAAACCCAATTGAAACTCTCTCAGAGAGGACACACAAAGAATGAATATATATGAGACATTTCTTAGTTTAATGAGATATGTAATGAATTAAATACTCCATAAATAACCTCTTAATATGAAAAAAAATTGATTAACAACTCATAATATGCTTCAAAATTGACCCAAGAGACCATTCTCAAATATAGTGAAAGAAACAAGGTTTTGTACTATAAGTACCTTCCTAGAAGGATTTATCATATGAAACCATGATAAAAATGAGTCTCATAACCCATAAAATCATCCATAAACAATTTATCTTCATTAATTTTTTAGCTTTAAAAATAGGTCCAAGAATAAACCCCTCTCAAATGCATAGGCTATATTGACATACTATCACTCTTAATGATTGTTAATAAATATGGTGACACCAATACATAAACCAATGCCAATAATTTAAATATTACTCATACCCCTAACAATTTACTAAGTTTCATATCCTAAATCTCTCTCCTCTTCCATACTGAGCATTTGAAAACTTCCCTTATAGACATGCAAAGAAGGTCAATATTGGAAAAATTTTGGTTTTTGCAATATTTTCACCCAAAAATTCTTAAAAATCATTGATATGACCTTATAAGGACCCAATTAATCCTATATGATTATTTTCTCACTAAAATCCTTTGAAAACCAAAATAAATGCCTCAAAAAGACCTATTTTTGCATTGAAAAGGTTATTTCACAAAGGATATCTTATTGAAATGTTGTTAAATAAATTTATAAGTCTTTAAAATATTATGAGGTGAATAAATATGGAATAAATCTTCTTCATGATCATATACCATCAAAACCTTCTCTGGAGGGCACAAAATGGTCAGATTTTGTATAGAAATGAGACATGGGGTTAGTCTAGAATATGATCAACCTGATTATTTATTTGTTAGGGATGTAATGACTTTGACACATGATATGAAACTTAGAAAGACAATCTATACTATTCACACCACTAAAAATGGCTTAGAAAGGGCAAGAAATGACTAGACAAGTACAATATAACTGAAGGAAAAGACCCTAAATCACCTAAACAACCTTAAGACCTATTAACCATAGATTTTTCAAGGACTTTTCAGGACTAATTACTAACTCACAAGAAAAATTGGCATGATATGCAAAGTTTTGAATGGTAGGGGTGACAATTTAACCTGTGAGGTCAAAATTATCAACAACTACCACACTTTTATTCTCTATTCCAATTCATTTTCAACGACCCAATATTCTAAGTTTTGTGAAAAAAAAGCCAAGTTTCTACTGTTTGTCTCAAAACAACCTTTATAAAGTTTTTTCTGGTTTTCCAATTTTGATATAAAATTGTGAATTTTTTATTTAGTGGAATCATTTTTATATAAATTTCAAAAATTTATAAAGCAAATCGGAATATTTTTGTTGGATAGTTTTTTCTATTTAATTTTTGAAGTTGACTCCTAGAAAGATCAAGACAAGAGGTGTTCCTTATAATTTTGTACCAAATTTATTGCGGACTAAAAATCTTTAAAAAAATTAAAGATTATTTGCTTCATAGATTTCCAAAAATTCTAAGATTGTAGAAAATAGACAAGCATTTTCTCATGTCAAAATTTTTAAGACAACAAGGTCATTCCAAGGCCTCTCATAGGTCTATAGTATCGTAGCCCTCTATGTCCAACCCCTGGTCCACCATGTGATCATGATTTTCAGACTTCATCCCCATGCATGTAGAAATAGGTCCACCATATGACCTTATTACTTAATTTCTTATACACCAAGGGATCCTTCTAGCTATCTTTTGGACCTACCTACACTCCAAGAGGCATATCTTTTGATCCAAGAAGTCTAGGAGGATCTCCTTTTTTTCATGTGATCATGATTCTGACACATTGAATTTTTATTAGACCCCATATTTATATCTAACACTAATATTTTATATAAATTTAATTTATTATTGAGGAAGGTTGTGGGAACCCCATTCGTAAACCATTCCAACCTCATCTTTTCAAACCATCAAGAATTGCTTCATGCTTCATTGTTTTGAAAATGCATATAATTCTTTTTATAGAACTAAAATCTAATATAGAAATTCAGATTTGATTCATTCTATATGAAATTTTATTTTTTTCTATTTTTCCTCTTTTTTATATAGATCTAGTATTTTAACTCACATTGTATAATTATAAGCAGTTGTGAGAGATTCATTTTTTATTTTTTCTCTCACATATCAACTTTTTGTTTTCAAGGGGAATCATTATTGTTGGCACATTGTTGCATGCAACATTTGGGCTATTTTTTAGAACCATTTTTTCTTCTCTTGTGATGGGTTTCATGTTCATTCTTTGAGTTTCCTCTTATTACTAAAAAATGTTTGTATTTTGTCAATTTGTATCGTCTACCACATATGGCCTACATGTGAAGACCATATTGAGGAAATTTTTGGTCTCATTTTGACATGGCAATTTTTTTTATAAGACTATAAGGTTCATCTTTTTTTCACTATTGCCTATTTGCTTGATATATCACTTCCTCTCTTGTCATTTTTTAGACATATTTTGAGACCCCTTTCCATGTACCTTACTATATTTTCTAGAGGAGATTATTTTTGGTTGCACTTGTGTTTTTTGTTTCAACATAATAATCATAAGCCTTTATTTCTCTTTTATACATGGGTGTCTTATTAGGCACTTTGTGTTATAGAAATCATATGAGGTATTATTTATGTCATATTTGTTCTTCAAAGCATATGTTAAGCTCCTTAAGACATGAAAGTCTTGTGCTTCTAAATCCCTTTATATTTTTTTAGACATCTTCAGTATTTTTTGGTGACCTGTTATATATTTTTTCCATCTCCTTAGTGTTTGACTAGTGGATTCAAACCACTCATACAATTATTTTGAGTTTTTCACCAAGGTTTTACTCTCATTATACATATCTATGTCTAAATATGGATTATCTCACATTGTAGTATTTTTTATCCTTCCATTTTTTAGAGTGAATCTCATTTTCATGATGGCATTTTTTTTTTAACAAATTGAATGTCTTACCCTTTTTGCACAATAGTGTTTTGTCCCCATTGAATCTTTATCTACTTTGGTGTTATTTTAGGGTCCATGTATATGATTTTCTAGCACTAATAGTGTGATCATTGTAGTAATTCTCTTAGTTTTTATATCCTTGATAACATTTTTGTTAGGAATCAATCCTCACATGGGTGCATTGGTAAGTTTAGGTTAGTATTCCACAATACTAGATATTAATTAATATGTGTATATCTAATATGAGGAGATGTTTATCCAATGATGTAAGTGATATTACATGAGTAATATTCACATGAGAATAGATGTGTGTAGAGATATTAGGAGAGAGATAATAAGGATAAGCATGTGAGAGATTTATGGAGTACGTTAGGAAGAAATTTTAGAGTTTGAGATAAGAATAATTGCCATGTTTATAAGAGATTGCACTATAAATGTAACCGTTGTGCTAATTAATAATAAGTTATATGATCGACATAAAAACTATGGTGGTGCATTTACAAACCGAAGCTTTGGATCTATTAACTATCAAATCAAGTTTCATTAGAGCCATCTCTTCTCAGTTTTTATCTTTCGGTCATAGTTTCTTGTCAAATCGACACAATGGTTATGTGTGCATACCATTTGCAGATCCATTACCTATTCATTTAAAACCTTCTTGTACTTTTTCAACTGTCAAACAATGTAGACCATGTGTGAAACCACTTGGCATGCACCATTCATCTTCATCTCATTCACATCTATTTTTTTCATTCTTTCCATAATAATTTACTCCATTTTTGTCAATTGTGTTCATGCTTAGATTTAGTTATGTTTAACCTAGATTAAGTGTATTTGAATAAGCATTTTTAAGAGTCAAATTTTTTATGAACATTTTTTTATCAAAATAAACCTCATTTTGAATTTAGAACATCCAAAACCATTTTGATCCACTGTAAACATGCCATATTTTTTTTCACGTTCATTTTTAATCTATTTTGGGTTTTCATAGGTAAATCCATTCGTACAGAAGAAGAAAACAACAAATATTTTCAATTTTTAGAGTGCAACCACAAGATTTTCTTAGGTGTAACAAATATTTTTTAGATCTACATTTTTTTTGAGATCCATCAAATGTTTTATAATGCTTTTGATGGTTACATTTATGGCTTGAGAGTTTGATTTTTTAGGATCAAATTTGCATTGACTTATTATGGGTCTATTTAAATTTGAATGTGTTTTTGAATTCATGAATAAATCCAACCCTTGAGCTCCATCTATGGCTCAACTGAGAAATTATCTCACTACACTCAACACGCATAGTTTTTGCATTGAATGGATTTCATAGCACTACCTACGTTTGGATCTTCAAGCTCTCATGCTGACTCACAAACCCAGCCATAGATTACATCAAATGGATTTGAATAAAATATCTATAAATCCTTATAAACTCAAAATCCCAAGGTTATCTCCATGGCTCATGACCTGCAAATAGTTCCTTCACTCGGCCTCAGCATTTTCCATAGTGATCTCCCTCTCCCAAGCTCTCTCCACCTCAGCACTCTTGTAACCCACCTGACCTCGTAAAATTTCAAGATCCATGCCTCATCTAGCTCCATTTTTTTCATGTTCTCTCCTTTTATCACCTCTCCAATGGAATTTTGTAAACCCTTCCTACAATTAAAGTTGGATCTAGAACTTGGCTATTATCACACAACATGGTGAAAAAACATTTAGCCAAATGCCAACCCTAATCGGATAAGTATTATTATTATTTTTTGAAAAATAAGTGATAATTTCAAAAAATATAAATAAAATATTCCATATATATATATATATATATATATATATATATATAAGTATTCGTAGGCGTATTGGTGACAAAATTTCATGAAAGCACTAAGATAAGTCACCCGAACACCAAAAATCACACTCTTTTTCCCAAAATTATTGTAAAATAATTTAGTTGAGGGATGTAAAATATTTTGGAGTGAGTTTTATAAAGTTAAAGGGGGACTTGTTTAAAAAAAATTGTAAAAAGGGAATGCATTTATTTTTTCACTTTTTCGTTATATATATATATATATATATATATTAAAAAGTATTCGTAGGTGTAATGGTGACAAAATTTCATGAAAGCACTAAGATAAGTCACCCCAACACCAAAAATCACACTCTTTTTCCCAAAATTATTGTAAAATAATTTAGTTGATGGATGTAAAATATTTTGGAGTGAGTTTTATAAAGTTAAAGGGGGACTTGTTTTTTTAAAAAAATTCTAAAAAGGGAATGCATTTATTTTTTCATTTTTTATTAATAGATGTATTTTAGTGGAAATCGATATTCAATTGTTATTTACATGCGGGGATTAAAATTAATGGGAACATTGAACATGAGTGACAACCTAACTAATATTTAAACTAAATAATGAGGATGATAATGCACATTCTCCAGAAATATATTTTTTCCCATGTGATTACTAAGGGGAATGTTAAGAATTAGTCCTAAAATGGGTGAATTAGTGAGTTTAAGTTAGTACTCCACATTATTAAATATTAATTACTGTGTTTTTATTTAATATTTAGATATATTTATTCAATAATTTAAGTGATATTATGTGATTAATATTCACATGAGAATAGGTATATGTAGAGATATTAGGAGAGAGATAATAGGGATAAGTGTGTGAAAGATTTAGGGAGTAGGTTAAGGAGAGATTATAGAGATTTGAGATAAGAATATTATTCTTGTTTATAAGATATATTTTCAATAAAAATGTAACTATTGTGATAATGAATAATAATTTGGATGATTGAGAGAAAATTTTGGTGGTGTATTTGTACACTTGAGTTTCAACTCTACCCAGATATGGGGTAGAACTTACAATTTCAACTATCTTTTCTTAGATTTTGTTTTTCTGTATTTTTGACACCTTGATAATTTTTAATTACCCTTATGTTAAGTAGATTTATATTGACCATATAATTTTTTAATTATTTGATGTTTGAATATTCAATTCAGACCATTCATACAAATTTATTCATCTACCTCACCAGTTCTACATTATGTGTTGGGTGTAATGATACTAACTTCTTTTGATGTAGTGTGTATCTATCTTGGTATCCTTATGGCACATCTTATAATCTAATTTTTAAATTTATTTAGTGATGGTTTGGCCCATCCCAAGCACCTTATTCAATTATGGATCGATGTATTTGTAGACACCCATATGTGGTACAAGCATAGTTCATAGCATGTTGTTATAGCTCTTTACATGTGTAGACTTCTTAACCAATAATTAGATATCTAATGGCACGATATTTTATTTACCTCTTCATTTCCACTCTATTTTTCTTTATTTTACCTACTCCTTAGACCTATATTTTCTTACAACACCTTTTATCCACATACTCAAAGGATCCCTAAATTTTATTTTTTCATTTCTGTGTTGTTATACCTTACACACCTACATCTATAATGGATACTTGCATCAACGTAAGTTTATAACCATGATGAAAGTGTCCAAGACTATTTTTTTAATCCTTTTCTGTATATTTCACTTTTATGACCATTTATTAGTCCATTTTATTCATTCTATTATTGGTTATTTATGTGCCACTAGGTCCTAATTTGAAATCAAGAGATCCCTATATATACAAAGGTTATAGTCTTATTACACCACATATAAATTTGATAAAAAAAGTCTTAATTAGTAAATATTTTACATTGCCAACTAAAAAATTTCACTATATTACTAAATTAGATATTTGAAGAACTCAAAGGATCACTATATTCTTGCATTGTTTGTACCAAGGGTTAATATAGGAGAAATACCAGGTAGTTTCACATTTATAATTACACACGCGTGCCTTAGAGGGAGAACTACATGTGATTTTAAGGCCCTCTTTGGATTATTGGCTATGTAGGCAATACTTAGAAACAACTAGGGTTACTAGGGTTAGCTCAACTTACTTGTTAACTCCTTTTTACCAAATCACATGAAGTCCTAGGCAAAGCAACTAGGGATTTGTTCAATGGATGTATCTCACACATAGGTAGATGTAATTTTAGGTGTAAGATAATTATATAGGTGATAGTGTATTCCTAGTATAAATTTGGATCCATTCATGTGTGTATTTTGAACTAGACACCTAAGTCAGAAGTAGATACTTGTGTTGATGCAACTATCCCTATTCAACATAAGCATTCAGTGGAGAAAAAATAGTCAAAACATTAAATGAATAAGGCAAAAACTTCTATTAGAATCATTTGATTAATTCTAATCATTATCACACCTTATAATAGAATATCAAACAAGATATGATCTCTTCAATTACTTAGTCACTTTTTACTTACTATATTTTATTGTACATGTGTGAATGGATAGATTATGTTGATTCTAATATATATCATTATATTTTGAATATTACCTTATTTTATTTAAACAACTTTTATCACTTATATGTTTATCTTGTAAACTACCAAAATCATAAAACATTTGGTGAACCTATCCTCTATTTATTAAGCAAAAACCCTAGTTTACATGTAGGTTTTTCTCCTCCAAAAATTCATTTCAGATTATTATGTATTTTCTTCATATCTAATTTTCTTGTGTGGACCTATTTTATGAATTTTTAGCTATATATATGTGTTGGTTCTTATGGTTGGTTGCTTTTTAATTTTCTATGAAGTTAAAATCCTTATAGAATCACTAATTAAAATCCATACAAAAATAGACTCATCATTTTGTTCACTTGTGCTTGACAATTAACACATTACATATGAAGATCTAATGAAATATCAAAAATAAAAACCAACCCCTTATTTTTCTTATAATAATGGAAATGAAAGCACTAATGATGAAAATTCAAGTAAAATGAACTAGGAAATGATGATGGCATTTTTTCATATGGTCATGAGTGTGATGATATGCCTCTTTGGTATGAGAAACCTAGTTCTCCTACTTCTTTTTATAATAATGAAGGGTTTAAAGAGTCACCAATGATCCATTTTGTTAATACCTTACATGAGGATGACAAAATAGATATGTAAAATCATATAATTCATGATATTATAAGTCAAAATGTTACATGCATACATGCTTTAGTTGCATCAAAAATTGATGATTCTTTTTCTCTTTCTAATAATATAAATTTCAAAAATATTTAATGGTATTATCCTAGCTCCCATGATGCCAATTTTGTTGAAATTAAATGTGTGTCTTATTTTCAAAATGATATGCATATTGAAAATTCTATCCTTTCTTTGGATTACTCAAATGCACATAATGAAATTAACTTTTTTTTGTAAATGGTAATGAGCAAAATACATTTATACTCCTTCCTCTTGATTAATTGAATGTAAAAATGAGATAGCATGTGAAAGTCATAATAAGGTGGTTATAAAAGATGCATTTTTTGGGGACACAAGTAAAATCCCAAGTATATTTTAATCCTCCCTTTCAAAACTCAAGTTAAATAAATAAAAATTAATTAATAATAGCATTACATTTTCTCTCCCTTCTTTGAAAAATAAAAATGAAAGTGAAAATTGCATTCTTCCCTCTCATAATGTTGCAATTAACTAGAAAATATTTCTTTTTCTCCCCCTTTTATATTTTTCATTACAAAAGAACAAATGTCTAAAGTGCAGTTCTTTCCTCCACTCCTATTATATGTTACAAAGTTTCAAATAACATCACACATTGTAATGATAATGGCATCAAACTTCATGTTACCCAACATGATATCTTAACTCATTAACCAAGGGTACCCCTTTGTTTGATATTAAAGTTTTTCCATCACAATTTAACCAAAGGGGATCTTAATTGGTTTTATAGCCTCCCAAATAGTTCTTTATCAATTTTAAAACAACTTGAAGATGTATTCCTATCAAATTTTCATCATTAGACTTACCTAAGTTACCATTGGAACATTTGAAAATGTTGACACAAAATGAGAATGAGCCTATGCAAGACTCTATTATTTGATTTAAGAGCACTTTATATTGCTTAAATTATACACCTTAATATTTGAAAGTACAATTTATATTTAATAGGGGTCTTCTTTCTCCATTTAGAAAATGAGAATTACATAAACCCTTTGCTTTGTTTAAGACTTTATATTGGTATGTGCACAAATATGAATTTTCCCTAATGAACAATCAAATTGAGTTGCCTATTTATCCTCACAAAACCAACCATGGTTAAAATCATGTTTTCAAGGTAAACAAGCAACCTGCGAAGGTTCATAAACCAATTCAAACAACTTATTTACATACATCAAAGAATAAAAAATAAAGGTGTTGAATAAAGGAAAGGAACATCCTTATAGAGTACCTCCCATAGTTATACCATATGCCTCTACCTAAATGTAGCCTCTTCATTTTGGTTGGTATTCAGATAGACCACATGATATATTGTGCACACTATTGGATAAATAAATGATAACACTTCCACTTAATTTAAATTATCCACCACAATGATTTAAAAATTCAAAAGGACAACACTCTTACACTTACCATGGTATTAATAGATACTAAGATAATGATTATTTTGATCTTGATCAAGATCTTACACAGCTAACTAATCAAGGAGTTATTATATATCAAAAAGACATATCCAAACCCTTTTTACATACTTATCTTAGAGGCTCATCTAATAAGGTCTATCCATCCCATGCTACACCTTTTTAGGAACACATGGTCCATCAATATTCATAGGATGACCACTAGTATAAATCCTTCTCTTAGTCTACCCTCTACTAGGATTAATTGCTCCCACACAAATCCTACTAAGGAACCATTGGTTGATCAAGTCCTAAATAAAGGGATGCATGGATGGGATGTACATACATAATATATCTAGGTGGAAAAACTAGTACCTACAAACTCACATGTTACTTCTAAAGATATAATAGAGTTAGCCACAGAAGCAAAATCAATGGTTCCACTAGCACATGATTATTATAGTTGGGCATTATTATTTCTTATTAGATTATAGTACATATGATTATTAATCTATTATCACTATAATGTAGGCATCTCATTAAATTAAAAAAAAATTATAAAATTTACAACATATAATCATACATTGTATAAATAAATATAGAAATCAAATATAAATAGCTAGATAATGCACAACTATTTAATGCAAAATAAACCATGAGAATAATATCATATATGCCAAATGATAAAAAGTTTATGTAAATGAAAACATTAGTCATATATTAGGGGAATATCCCTAAGTTTATACTCATAATCACTATCTATATCCATGGCCCTCACACCTATCAATGTAGAGGCATTAGGGTCCAACTAGGGCCTATATGCATGAGATAGCTCACATACTCTCTCCTCATAGGATCCTAGTCACCACACTATCTCATCATGATCCTATTATAGAGTGTCATATTAACTAATAAGAGCCTACATGGTCTTTGTGGTTTTACACTATAAGATGTCATGTCTATCTAACTCATCATGTGACTCCTCATGCTCAATGGCCACAGTATGATATGTCACACAACCCATGCTACAAGATCAAATAAAGGGGCATGGGCATCTATAATATCAAAAACCCTCTTAATAAACCTCTCCCCAACTATATCCATGAGCATGATACATGTAAGGGAATCTATTGCATGGTCTACCATAGTCACGTACTTGTAATTTCCTACAGAGATAAGATATAAAAGACCAATTAGATACATCTATGGAATAAAATACTTTATATAATATTATACCAAAATCAAATTCTAAATTAAAATTTTAATACACACGTGTGGCTCTAATGGATGCCTCATCTATTGGTGTTGGTCCCATAGAGGCACCATTACCTACATCTCCACCAATATCTCCTCTTGCATCTCCTTGTGTTGTAAGAATGGAAATCAAAGGGGTAAATACAATAGGAAATAATAATGGCCACTGATCTCCCACCTACCACTAAATATAACCATTTTTGTATCTAGAATCATCCCCTATAGCTAGGGGAACCATGGGATATCTCTCATCACCAATACATGAAGCTAGATCTATAGGTGTGGGTGATGGCCTATCATGGGAGTTATACCCACTCAACATTATCTAATATTAGGGGTAGCATCTTGATGGTACTCCCTACTCCATATCAAACTGTCATAAAACATGGTCATATTGAAACAAATCTTATAGACCAAAAAACCAATCAACTAACCACATACTAATTTGAACCCTCTATAGCTCATGTCCATCCTCAATCTATACAAAAAATGTCTTATATGGATGTTGTGTACACATAATATTTTAAAACATTATCAATTAATGATTTTATATATCTTTCAATAATCCCTCAAGTCTCAATCTCTCTAAGTGCATGCCTTAAGGGGTACACCAGGAAAGGGGTGGATAGACCATTGGTGCTTCACAAGATTATTGTCCCTTTACTACCACTTGTTATCAATCTAATCATCTCCTAAAAACACTCCCCTAAGCTTTACCTCCTCTTTTTTACCCTCCTCTAGTCATTTTCTACCTTCATTATCACTTCCCTAAACTAAACCCTTTTCTGATGGTTTATGTTACACTAATGGCCCCCTCAACCCTGTACTCTAATTTTTGAAACTCATTTAAGGTTTAGGCCAATCCCTTACTGACCTAGACCAAGACCTAATTTTATTTTATGAATAATTATATAGAGTTGATTGGGTCGACCCTGTCAGCTAAAATTTTAAAATATGTTTAGGGTTAAATTCATATATATACACACATTCATTTTTCCATTTCTTAGAGATAACAAGAGTTAATTATTCATTTGTGCTTATTTAAAATCTTATCTTCTACTATTCTAATTGAAGATTTATATCTTAGGGCTTATACTTGGAGATGAATCTTGTCTTGTAGAAAAGTCTTAGATGCTTTGGCCTTTCTTAGTGATATTTACAAACCACAATAACCTCTTGTGAAGTACCTTTGGCCAAGGGAGAGATTGAGTCTCAACAGGTTCATCTTCAAGGTAAGTATGTTCATCTTCAAGGTAAGTATCTCTAACTTCACTCCTCTATTTTAATATATATAAGTAACATAAGTAATGGATTTTAAATATATTTCTCTCTCCATGCATCAAGGTTTTACCTATACATAGCTTAATTAGGATTCTCTTATGCATGTTTACTTTTATGTTTGCTAACTCCTATTTATTCCACAAGCTTTGGTGAGCACTAGATTAGGATTTTAATTTCCTTATCATTTTTGTGAGTATGAAAACATAAGACCTAGGCAGGGTTATTACATAGTTTTGCTTGACTTGAGGCTTTGGAACCCTCCCTAGTGATTTTATTTTGGTAAGAGATCCCTTGGCTAGGTCTAGTGGATACATCTTGGTCATGACCCCAAATATCTAATGTATCCATAATCAAAAGTGTAAGTAAGATTTATCTTCTTTGATCTAGGATTGACTAATAAATTAGTTGCATTTCCTTTTGCATACATTCTAGTGAACTCGAAATGAATCTAAACCTTATAGGTTTTTTTTCATGCCATAATTTTTTCATCATATTATATTTTTTCATATTTGAAGTATTGTATCAAACTAGTTAGTTAAGTTCTAAATTTTTAAGCACATTTTTAGTACATAGTCACTTCAAAATGACTATGTTCTGTCTATGTAGGTCTTCACCAAATACATGTTACTGGATCGATCAGTTTGGCATAATATTTTTATTCAATTCTAGATTGGCATACATAGTCAAACCAATTGACTTGGTCTACTATTTTCTTCTATAAACATGCAAGTCTACAAACATAGTCTAATAGGTTGACTCTATTCACTCTATTTTTTTTAGTGTACAGGGTTTTGCAAACTATTTTAAATCAGTCAACCTAGTTAGTAAAATTTTAAAATGGAATTTGAGCATCATATCAAAAAAATTTACAATCTAAAATATCTTCAAGATCATCAATATTCCTTCCTTTTTATCTTTGTCATTTTAGTTCTTATTTCAGTATTATTTTTCTCAAGTTTGCAATTTATAAAACTACAACCCTACAACCAACTGGGTCGACCTATTTGACATAGTTCTATAGTTTATCTTCTATCTAGAAGACATTGTCAACCTATTCAACTATGTTCTTATAGACCTTGATTTTTTAGGATAATAGCAACCCAGTCAAATATATTATATACTATTTGCATACAGTGTTGTTTGAACCAATTTTGTACTATTATCAATCAAGGAATTAACCTCTATTTGATAATAATTAATTCACCTTTACTTTTTAGTTGTTTACATGTTTAGAGTAGATCACATATATTAAATAGGTGGATTTTCAATTTATCACTTTAGTCACACTATTTTTATCTTTTGCACACACTACCAAACCACTTTACATTCAAAAAATATTAAACATTTGTCTTCCCAAGGCCTACCTACTTGGATTTCATCACCAAGGGGAAAGCCAATTTGGTTTTTTGGCCAAGTATAAATATGTTGTTTATGGAATATATTATCAAAACACCCAACACCCTTATCACTATGAGATTGTGAAGTGAGGGGGTAGGCCTTAATACCAAGACAATACCATCACCAATACAATTCCCTTTTATCCCAAATGTCCTAAACCAACCTTAGATTACTTTCTAGTTCCCTTTTTCAGCCAACTTTATTATCACATTAAAATCAAATTTTATTATAACCTAATAACACTTAGGATGACCAACTAGCTGTCATTTTAATTTTTAGTTGTTGCTTGATATTTTATTATTGTGTGTTGTATTATAAAACTTGCATTGGCTAACGTTGGTGTAAGATTTGTGTTTTGTATTCCAATTGGATCAGCCACATTGATCCAATTTCTTATGTTCTTGTTTTTATTTCTGATTCAAAATTATCTTGAAAATTTTTCTCCCATCTTAGAACATTATCATTTTGGTCTATATAGTCTCTTACAAACTATTTATCTTTTATATATGTAATACACAATCAATTTGTTCAAATGTGTATCCCTCTCTTCCTATTCAATAGTACATTATCAACCCATAGGAGTGTGTATTATTTTTAGCTTGCTTCAATTTCATATTGTATAGCTCATAGTTAACTAGCTCAACTGTGTCCTCCTATATATATATATATACATACACACACACACACAAACACACACACACACACACACACACACACACACACACACACACACACACACACACACACACACACACACACACACACACACACACACACACACATATACATATATATATACATATATATATATATATATACATATATATATATACATATATATATATATACACACACATATATATATATATATATACATATATATATATACATATATATATATATACACACACACACATATATATATATATATATATATATATATATATATTTTGTGACTCTTCCTTCTAGAACTTTATCGACCTAGTTGACTCTATACCTATTGGACAACTCTATTCTTTATTTGGTTGAATCTATCCCTATTTTTCCTTCTTCTTTCTTAATCTCAGTTCCTTTCATAAAGAACCATGAAATCCCCTCTTAGAATATTCTTGGATAACCTAAATTCATTTAGACACTATATGGGGTGTTGTTTTCTTCCCAAGAGGATCCTCAATCTTGGATTGCTTCTTCTTCTCCCTCATATTTAGCTTCCAACATGGTTCAAATCACTCCATAAGATGAGATTGATGGATTAGATACCTTTTAGACCTATCAAAACAATTCCCTTCTTCAAACATCTCACTATAATGTGGGGGTAATTGACACAAGTCTATCCAATATCCCCACAACCAATCCATCACCTAACAACCCTCCCCTACTACTAATTTAGGGAGTCCTCCTAAAAATACCTATCCACCAATTGATACAACTCATATTATTGCACAAATAGTGCAATAAATGGACATATTTCAAACATCTATCACCTCCCAAATGATGCAACTAAAACATCAGTTGATCAACATGGCTAATCAGCCTCTCATTCTTCTTCTTCAAAACAATCAAAATTTTATTCTTCCACCTCTTATATATGTCATGGGGAATGTCATCCCACAACCTATCATACACAATAAGATGCTTCAACATATCCAAAATGAGCCTTTATCCCCTTTTATTATTTCTATTGATATTGGTTATATATATCCAACTATTAAATATGATGGGACTAAATACCCTACATCTTTCCTCAAGGTATTGGGAAATATTTATAATGAGTGGATCCAAACTAATACTTTCAACACAACTAAACTCTTAGTTTAAAATTTCATTGGTGATGTCTTGGAATGGTACAATCAACTTCCCCAACATTTCATTTGAAAACTAGAGGATTTAGTCAATCCTCTAGTTAATTAATATTTTCAACATAATGACCTTCTTTAAAATTACCTTAGCCATTTCATAAATGATAAGGAATATCCCACTGAATTAGTTCATGATTATATCAAATGATGGAAATATTTGGCTCACATGGATGATCATAACATGATTGATGATAATTCATTTAAACTCTTTATAATAGCATTAACTTCTTCACATCAATATGAATATTGGAATTTTGCTCCTCAAACACTCAATGAAGCTCATGACCAAGCCAAGCATCAAGATTTCTTAATGAAATAGTTTGAACCTAATACCAAAATCATTAAATGATATTTTTAACATTCAACTAATGTAATAACTAGAAATATTTATAAATACAAGCCAAGATTTGCTCATACACCATTCACTATGTAGAAAATGAAATATGTTTTACAACCCTCTAAACCATTCACTTATCCTAATATTCCTCCCAAATGGTATGACCCTAATCAATATTTTTAGTTTCACACTAAAATCAATCACTACCATATAACATGTAGAGGGCTTACCAAAAATAAAAATCTCCTATATGCTTGGTGATTCTTTCAATCATGAAGCCATGATTCAACTTTGTTGTCAAGATTACGTTAACACTTCTCAAAAATGACAAACTCCCAAAGATTCTTCTTATAATAACCAAAAATAGTTTTCCACATCTAACTCTCAACAAGACAATAAGTATATTTGTGCCATTGACACCGAGTATGATCACTATTACACTAATTTTTAATATATCAATGTGGCTATAGTCAATTATCACCATAAACTAGCTCATAAAGATCCTATCACTAGACCTAAGAAACCATCTTTAGAAGAGAAAAAACTCAAAAAAACTATAACTACTCACTTAGTTTTGGAAACCAATGAGGAAATATCTCCTCCTTCCAAACCACCAAACACTTCTCTTACTCTTAAAACTATTTTACCTTCTAAGCCTCATGCTAGTTCTTTAAAAACCCATTGGAACTTATAGAAGAACTCAATTCCATGCCTTGAAAAATTCCTCTTATGGAGTTAGTTCATACCTCTCCTTATTATCATAAGTTCTTCATGCAACAACTTCAATAAATTGAAGACCCATCTTCTTTAGATAAAGAACCACCTTCTTATGAGCCTAAACCAACCAAAGTGCATGTCATTGAATCTATTTGTCTTTATTTGAAACCGTCCATAGATTTCATTGAAGAAGACATGATAAATGATGAGATCCTATTTTGAGTTAATGATCTACACCTCTTAATTAAAATATCCACCAATACCACTCTCATTCATAAATTATTAGTAGATGAAGGGTATGGTATTAATGTGACATTTTTATGGCTCATATAATAACTTGGCTATAGCAAATATCATCTTAAATAAACTCATTTACCATGTCATGGATTTTACAAAGCTAATCAAAATCCACTTGGTTGTATTTGGCTCCCTCTTAAAATTAGGCATAAGACTATACGAACTAAGCTCTTGGTCCTTGATTTACACTTATCTTAAAACATACTCCTAAGATGCCCATGGACTCATATAATGAGGGTTATCACCTCTTCTTGTAGCCAATGTATCAAGTTACTTTATAAAAACAAAAGGTATAAACATAAGTTCGATCCTAACCCTTGGAGTATTCATCTTCCAAATCCCAAATCTCAATATCAAATTTCCACCATTCCAAATATTAACAAAAATCCTTTACACAAATTCATCAACATGAATCTAGATTTACATGTCACTCTTATTGAGTATGATGATGATTAACCTAATGACTTGTTAAATACCTAAAACACTACCAAGCTACCTCCTTACATCTTGAAGTGGATCCCTCCATATTTATTACCTCATGATCTCACAATCCTTCTCATAGATGAGATCATCGATTTTCACTCTCCATACAATGATCACAAAGCATATTACATAGAAGTTGACTTTATGTGTAATGATTATAAAGTAGTTAAATTATTTTAACGTCCTTTAATAATGTCTACATGTAAACTCAGTGATTTAGGCATCTCCCTTTTGAAGTTCCTCCCAAAACTCAAGAATGTAAAATTTCTTCAACTTATGATGTTAAATACATCATGTCCCAAACACAATTATGGGACTTGGATGTTCAAAATTATCAAAAAACTCTAGCTTAAATACATGCTTTTAGTCATGATGTTCATACCATCTCCATAAATTTTTAATTAGCACCTGAAGGTCATGTACCTCTTACTAATTATCCACTTATCGATACCCTTTGTGTGGTGGAATAAATCTTACCCCATGCCCCCCTGAACCTCCATAACTTTTGGCATATTCTATACCTCCTACCAAACCAATCATTCTATCGAATCCTCTCCCTATCAAAAAATTTAACAATAAAATAATTAAATTAGATCAACCTTCTTCTTATATGCCACCTACTCCTAAGATTGCATTAGATTCCAAGGCCATATATGTATGTCAAATACATTTTGAATATGATTTCCATGGTAACAAAATTATTTATCTTGAAGTAGATGTGGAGTATTATGCTACTCTTCCCACTTTGCCTAGAGATGAAGCCATTCTTGAGTTGCTTCATGATCAATAACCTCAACTCACTTAGTAGCATCATAAATTAGGGAATTTCAAGTAAAAATCCCCTTATTTTAAAAACTTCATTGATAGAATTTATCCTAAAATAAATATGATTTCCTCTTTACCTAATGTTTCATATCATTTCCAAGACAGAGATTTTATGCTTATCAAGGAAACTACAAGAATTGAATATGGCACCTCATCATGCCCTCAACCAATAACAATCTCTTGAGAACTTACACCAACTAAAAATAATAACTTTAGTTTATTATTTGATAAATATCACAAGAATTTTTCTTGGTCCTATAAAGACATGCATGACATTGATCTTATCATCATGGTGTACACCATCATTACCTATCCTAATGCCAAATTTGTGCAAAAAAAATAGTAGAAATTTCCACCCAAAGTTTCCAACTTATGCCATAAATAAATCATTAAACTTCTCGATGATAAATTTATCAATCTTGTGTACTATTCATAATGGGTCTCAAACATTATCCCTATTAAAAAAAAGTCACCATGGTTATTTGCACTTGCATCGATTTTCATAACCTCAATATTATTTATCCTAAGGATAATTTACCTTTACCTTCATAGATGGCATCATTGATTCCATTGTTGGCTATGAAATTTTGTCCCTTATGGATGGTTTCTCAAGTTATAATCAAATTCACATTACCCCTGAAGATCACCATAATATAACTTTCACCACAAAATGGGGCACCTATTTTTATGTTAAAATACCCTTTAGCCTCAAAAATGTCATATTTACTTATTATTAGGCTATGACCCACATTTTTCATGACATTATCCAAAATATTATGGAAACCTATATGGACGACCTCATTTCCAAGTCTAAAATCCATAAAATTCATCTTTATGATCTAATTTTTGATCACCACATCAAATATAAAATTAGACTAAGTGTACAAATGTGTCTTTAACATCACATCAATAAAATTAATAGGGTTATTAGTCTTTCTTCATGGTATTAATGTCAATATTGTTAAGATCCATGTTATTTTCAACATGCCTATCCCTCATTCTATTCTAAATATTTGTACTTCCTTAGCAAGCTCAGGGCAATAAAATGATTTTTCCCAAAAATGGCTTATTGTATCTATTCTATTAATTCTCTTCTAAATAAAAGTAATGATATAAAATGGATATATCCTTGTCAAAAATAATTTGACAATATGAAATAATATTTTCTTCATCCACCCACCTTTTTCCCACTTCTAATGATCATCCATTAATATTATATACTTATTCCACACACGTATCAGTTGGGAAAATGCTTACCCAACATGATGATACCAGAAGAGAGTATACCATCTATTATAACAATCAAAACTTCATTGATTATGAAAAACATTATACAAAAGTGGAATGTGATTGGCTCAAAATATATTTTGTAGTTGAAAAGATCTATCATTATATGCTTTATCAAAAAACTTACGTTACCATTCATTATGATCCACTCTATCACTTCTTCTCTAAAGCCCTTCTTCCTAGAGATAGAATCAATATGTGGAGTGTCCTTATCATGGAAATTTATCTCCACATTATTATTTAAAAATTAGTTAAAGGATAAATCATTACTAATCAACTCACAATAGCTCCCATACCTACTACTAACCACCTTCAAGATAATCTCTTAGATGATAATGTCCTCTATATTAAAGGTTTTAACCAAGATATATCTCTTAAAGATTAATTCCATAATTTCACTATTGATCTTGAAGCAAGTAATGTTGAAGAGTCCTTTATCCTTATTAATACTACCTAATCTAAAGTAGCCATTGAAAAACTTCTTGAAATCAATGTCATTTTATATGAAGATACTTGCACCCTTCATTTTGATGGTGCCAAATGACTTGAAAGAGTTAGGGAAGGTTATATCCTCACTATTACTATTGGTAAAATTATCCCTTTGTCATTTTGCCTTACATTTGATGTCACTAACATGGAAAAATATGAAGCATTAATCTTAGGCATGAGAACATCCCTTGATTTAGACTACTTTAGCTGACTCCTAATTTAGTTACCGATAGGTTAAAGGTGATTATCAATGAAAAAGAAAAAAATATCATTGCTTATCATCAAATAAACACTAACATTTATACATAATTCACTTATTTCACCATCAAGCCCATCCCTAAAGATCAGAACTCTATCTCTAATTCACTTGCTTTTTTAGCATCTTTTTTTCATCTTCACCAAGTTATTACTAATTCTACCTTTCTTATTCAAATAAGAAAGCCACCATATTCCATTAAATGGCTAGATTCACTTATCTACCATATTAAATTTGTCACCATTTGACAAAGTCTATTGTACAAAGACACATTTAATTCATTGAGGATCAAACCTATCCTCTAAACATAGATTCCTATGAAAAGACTTGAATTCACAAACAAGCCTTCAAATATGTATTTCGATATGACATCATTTATTATCACAATGTTGAAGGTACCCTACTCCACTATATTATGAAATATGATTTTCTTCATCTCCTTATATAAGAACATGGAAGAATTTATGGTGTTTACTGTATCAGACACGTTATAACACATAAATGTTTATATAAGGGTTAATTTTGGCCTACTCTTGAAAAGGATGCCATCAAATTCACTAAAAAGTGTAGTCCCTACTAACTTCATGATGATCTAATCCATTAAAATCTCATCAATATTCAAAATATGGAATCTCCCTAGCCATTCTCAATGTAGGGATTAGATCTCATAGGCAAACTACCTAGATCATAGGATGGGCATATCTTTATCATCATGACTACTGATTATTTTATAAAATGGATCAAATCCATTCCTCTCATTGATGAGGCCAAGATATGCCCAATAAATGTATAATAAATGGCCTCATCTTACTCTCTCTTTTTATTAAGTTTGATTGCATTTTGTAACTTTTATTTTGATCTGAGATGAGTTAGGATGTAATTATCCATCTTTTGTTGATTATGATTCTAAAGTTTAAAAAATCCTATAATCCTAACAAGTGTGTTAGAAAATTCAATTTTTTCAATAAAATAGGTCATCATCAGGCTAAAGAACAAATATGAAGTGGATTGCATGTTTTTGGAAGCATTGGAATCAATTCAGCTTAGTTCCAAAACTCCACCATACTATTTCAAGTTGTCACATTTTTGGACTTAGCTCTATAAATCTATATTTAGCTCTAAAATTATCTAAATTAGCTCTGGTACTCCTATAGATAAGCTCTAGAACTTTCACAACTAGATATGAAACTGATAAGGATCTATTCCAAATGGCTGACGATCTATCAAGTCAATGATCCCATTAAATTAGGAGAAAATTCCTAATTTATGTACTTGTAGATCCAAGACATTTTCACATAGTTAGACATCCCACCACATCTTGATTCAACATCTATTCTAGGCATGATTCATTTCCATCGTATCTATGAAATAGTTACAGCCATCAAAGCATCTATATATACAGACCTAAGAATTTAGGAAGTAATAGAAAATCATTGAAGAATAGAGAGATAAGGATAGATAAGTATATTTTGTAATATAGAACATTTTATCAATGAAATAGCCATTTCTATTTTAAAACCAAATTAAATTATTCAATCCTATTTTTAGGCAGAGCAAGGGCCCACTCCTCCAAAGAACCAGGATCTTCATTTTTGGTTGGTACTTATATTTTATTCACAAAATCAAATAGGTAACTCTATTAAATTTATAAATGCTTCCAACTCCTTAAATTTAAAATTTGTTATAAATTTATTCCTGCAGGTGTTTTAGATTAAATTCTCATTTCTTTGCAATCATTTTCCAGCAATCTATTTTATTCTGCAAAAGTGTGTTTATTTCTAGAAATTTATTTCTAGAAATCTATTTCATTTTTCAAATGTGTGTTTATTTCCAGCAATCTATTTTATTCTACAAAAGTATGTTTATTTCCAGCAAGCTATTTCATTTCTACAACGTGTGTCTACTTTCAGCAAATTTGCATAGTTTGATTCAAATAAGGTTTTAACAAAGAATTCCTTAAGACATTAAAAATCCCCCAAAACAAAAAGAAAAATACAAATAACTACAATCAATTACTAAATCATTACAATTCTTCTTGTTGCATATAGCTTTAGACACAGCCTTGGTTGAATATGACATCAACAAAAAGTTGATTAAATGAAGGGAATAACGACACCCATCATTTTTGGCACTATTGTTGGGGACTCATTAGTTGGAATTTTCTAATTAGGTGTCAATAAGAGCAATAATCATTCATTTAGTAATTAAATAAATTTTCCCTAATTTATGAGTAGACCACGAGACTCCAAGGGTAGATTTCTCCCCAAAATATCTAAATAAGAATTTCCATCATCCTTTAGTTTAAGTAAGGATATTGAGCAAGAATTGGAGGCACCATTATCTCCTACAAGACAAGAACAAGGGGTGGACCTAGAAAGGGGGAAACGGTTAAAAATTCAAATCCAGATATGAAAAAATTGATGGATGAATTGGCAAACTTTAAAATAGACATATTAGTTCAATTAACCTCCACCGTGGATGGATTGCAAGGTAAAGAAAATGCCCAACTTGAACCATTAGCAATGTATTGTCCTAGATGCAAGAAGAAGCATACAATAAGGGAATGTCCTTTAGATAAAATAGAAGTATGTCTTGCCTATGAATCTAAAGAACATGATACTCATGCTTGTTCTCTTCTTCCACTCATAAAAGATCAGCTCAAACAAACCAATACATCATCCACCACATAAGAATTAAATTTTGTTCAGAGACAACCTACCCAAGGATCGTTTATGCCAAGACAAGCTCCTAATCCCTGGATGATACCATGGGTAGCTCAAATAGTACCACAAAGTTGGGGATAGCCACCTTGGTCCCCTCAACCCACATGGCATTCTCAAGATTGGGCAAGTCAATTTTGGTATACTCAAGGACATCAACAACCTTGGGCTGGTCAAGGAAATCCTTATGCTTGGCCACAACCTAAATGGGGCCCTAGTAATTGTGTGCAATGGAAAACATATCCAAATCAGAACCAACAAGCCATAATTGGACCTCCAGCACAAAATCCATAATTTGAAAACATAGTCCAAACAAAAATGACAACACAACCAGTAGCAAACCCAAGAAACAAACAAACAACTCTTGTAAATAAAATAGAACTAGAAAAATTAGTTGATTTAAATACAGTGGATTATAAAAACATTCAAACTAGATCTGGAAAAATAGTTAGCAATCCACCTATTATAATCACTGAGATGATAGAAGAAGCTAAAACCCCTGGCATAGTTACACCTAAGGAAGATGACAAAGAAAAAGATAAGGAACCAGAAAGAAATTCTACTGAGATTCCATTTCCAAAAAGACTTAAAGAAACCATAGAACTTAAGGAATCTGAATTGGTGCAGGAACTAAGAAGATTGAATATTGAAATACCATTGTTACAAGCAATTAAGGATATTCTAGAGTTAAACAAGTTAATCAAACTGTTAGTTTTAAAAAAATTGGAAGAAAGAATCAGTGCCCCAAGACTATTCAGGTAGACAAGAAGCTTGTTGATTTATTAGCAGGAAAACTCTTACTACTCAAATATGGAGATCCTGGAAGCCCTATTATTTCTATCTCTATAGGGAATAAAGATATACATAATGTTTTGATTGATTTGGGCATAACTATCAATGTAATGACAGTGGACACTTTGAAAACATTACCATTAATAAGCATACAACCTACTAATACCATATTGTAGATGGTAGATCAGTCTATAGCAAAACCAAAAGGAGTTATTGAAGATGTGGCAGTAATGGTGGAATCATGGGAATATCTAGTAGACTTCCTTATATTGTAGCCAAAAGGTAAAACACTTGGTTATCCCATTATTTTGGGGAGACCATGGTTAGCTATAGTTGATGCCTTAATTGATTGCAGGTCAAGTGATATGACTATTTCAAATGGTAAGAATTCTAAGCAAATTTCATTATATCCCTCTGCACGACCTTTTATTGATAATCAAGTGAAATTATGGGTTGATAATCCTGATATTAATGAGAAAAATATATCTTCTTTGGCTATTATAACATTGCAGGATCATGTACAGGAAATAGATGATATGGTTAATCCTTCATTAAATGCACATCAATCATTATTAGATGGTCAGGATTAGTTTTGGAACCTACAAAATATGTTCTAGAACCATCACAGTTAGTTTTAGAACCACACTAATTCCCTACAAATGAAGATAATTTCACTCTAGAGGAATGAGATTTCTCTTGGGGAGAGGAAGGATCTGTAGCTTCAGCTTTACAGATATCAAGAGATGATGAAGAATTTTTAGAAAATAGAAGTAACGAGGAGTTTGACCTACAACAAGATAAGTATCATAACTCTTCCTACTGTCCTTTATCTAGCATTCTACATCTAAGAACTTTTGGAGATGTTGCAACATATCATATGTTGTTACTACATACCTATCCACTAAACACCTTAATGGAACCCTTTCAACAAATTAGTTCATCATATCCTAGAACCAAACATGTTGAGATTCAACCAGGAAATTTTTTGAATATTAATAGTTGGTTAAAGAACAATGAAGAAGTCAAACTATTTGATGTTCTGAAAGATCATACTAAAGCTTTTGCTTGGGACTATAGAGATATGAAGGGAATTCATCTAAGTATCTACACCCATTTCATTTATACTAACAACATTAGACCAGTTAGGCAACCTCAGAGAAGGATTAATCCAACCTTAGGGGATATAGTCAAACAAGAAATTGAAAAACTATTACAAGTAGGTTTTATCTACTCTATCTCAGATAGCCAATGGGTGTCTCCTCTTGTAATTATCCCTAAAAAGAATGGAAAATGGAGAATTTTTGTTGACTATAGGGAACTGAACAAAGCCATCCTAAGAGATTATTTTCCCTTACCATTCATAGATCAAGTCTTAGACAACCTTTTAGGTAAATAGTACTTTTCCTTCTTGCATGGATTTAGTGGATACAATCAAATCAGAGTTACTAATGAGGATCAAGATAAAACTACATTTACATCTCCATGGGGTGCCTTTACTTATAGGGTATTTCCATTTGGACTATGTAATGCTCCAGAAACCTTTCAAAGAGTTGTATTAGCAATTTTTGTGGACCTAACAAATAATTGTGTGGAGGTATACATGGATGACTTTATTGTGTATAGAGATACATTTGATAATGCCTTGAAAAATTTGGATAGAGTATTAACAAGATGTGAATGACATCACTTGTCTCTTAGTCATGAGAAATGTTTTATGATGGTTGATGAAGGGATCATATTAGGGCACCATATTTCAAAAAAAGGAATTCAAGTTGACCAAAACAAAATCAAGATTATTTCAGAGTTGCCTATTCCTCAAACTCCCACAAATATCAAATCATTTTTAGGACATGCTGGATACTATAGGCACTTTATCAAGGATTTTAGTAAAATTGCTGCCCCCATGTTTAAATTGCTTACCAAGGACTATGAATTTCTTTGGGATGAACAGTGTCAACATGCTTTTGAAGAAATTAAAGAGAAATTAATAACTGCCCCAATATTGTAAGGACCTAATTGAGAAAAACCTTTTCACATCCAAACTGATGCCTCAAATACCTTAATTGATGCAGTTTTGGGACAAAAAGATGAAGAAGGAAGAATGTATGCTATTTACTATCTCAGTAAAAATCTTACTCCCATTGAAAGAAATTACACTACCACTAAAAAATAATTTTTGGCTGTGATCTATGTGATCAATAAATTTAGGGTACAAAATATTTGTACATACAGATCACTCAGCAATTAAATATTTAATGAAAAAACTAGTGGTTGAAGGTATAATAATTAGATGGTTATTACTTATACAAGAATTTGATATTACAATTGTGTATAATCCAGGCAAATCTAATGTGGTAGCTAATTTCTTGTCAAGATTGACCACTACAGGGGAGCAAGATCTAGTCAAGGATAACTTTCTAGATGAACAATTGTTTATTATTTCAGCTAATACACCATGGTTTGCTGACATGGCAAATTATCTTAAAATAGGGAAGTTTCCTCCTTTCACTAAAAAATAAATAAAAAAATTAATCAAAACCAGTGCATAGTTTAAATGGTTAAATGGAATGCTATTTAAATGTGATCTTGATTTGGTTTTACGTAGGTGTGTAAGAGAAGATGAAATATTTGACATCCTCTAGGCATGTCATGATGAACCAAGTGGAGGACACTATTCAGTGAAAAGATTAGCTCACAAGATAATTGGCACTAGTTACTATTGTCCATCTCTATACAAATATGTGAAGTGATATATCAGGGGGTGTGATCCTTGTCAAAGGATGGGACAGCCAACCATTACCAATGAAATGCCTCTGCAACCACAAGTAGTGATTGAACCATTTGAGAGATGGGGATTGGATTTTGTTGGACCCTTTAATCCTCCTTCACAGGGAAAAGAACACATTCTTGTGTGTACTAATTATATAAAAAAATGGGCAGAAGTGCAAGCTTTAACAAATGCCACTGAAGAAGCAGTTGTTGATTTCCTTTGGCATAGAATTATGGTAAATTTTGGAGCACAAATAAGCTTAGTTTCATCCCAAGGACCATAATTTATGTCCAATATGATTCAGGCTTTCACAATGTATTATCAGATCAATCATAGGAAGTCATCTCCCTATCACCCGCAAGCAAATGGACAAGTTGAAGTAACAAATAGAGAATTAGAAAACATCCTCACTAAAACAGTTGAAGCTAAAAGAAGAGATTGGGTAAAAAGACTACTTGAAGCTGTCTGGGCTTACAATACAACTTGAAAAACCACAACTGGGTTTTCACCATATGAGTTAGTCTATGGGAAAAAGCCCTTATTGCCTATTGAGTTTGAACTACATACATTGAGGACAACAGCTAAGGTAGGAATTGAAATAGATGTACCTCAAAAGGAGTGAATCCTTCAACTCAATGAATTGGATGAATTCATAATGGAAGCACTTCACCAGACAAAGATAATCCAAGGTCAAAGGAAGCAATGGCATGATTCACATATCAAGGCAAGATAATTCAAAGTAGGAAACTAGGCATTACTGTTTGATTCTAAGTACCAATAATTCAAAGGCAAACTAAAAACTAGATGGTTGGGACCTTATCAGATTGAGTAGATATTTGATAATGGTTCTATCCAATTACTTACCATTGATGGTAGCAGAAGATTACTCTTGGTCAATGGACACAGGCTAAAACTTTATAGAAAGCCTCCTACTAAGGATGAATTCTTGAAGCAGATTGAAGCAAAAAAAGAATTTGATCATATGGAAGAACCCAGTTCTTCCAAAATGATCAAATAATTAGATGAAAAGATTTAGAATAAAGGGAAGAGGATGAAAAGTAGTAAATGACATTCTCTTCCCAAAATAAAAATATAAATATAAATATAAATATAAATATAAAATAAAAGATCAATTGAAAACCAGTGATGGCGGTTGATCTTCTCAAATAAATGGCTAATTCAAATAAAACATTTTTTTTGAATTCTAACTATTTTCTAACCGTGTTTTTAGGAATGATGAGTCATCATGATGGAGGGATTACATCATCAAGGATGGTAATTATGTTTTTAACTTGTTAAAGGTTAGATGAAAAGTTTGCATGTGTGATTAGACTTGATTTAGAAATATTAGTATGATGAGTCATCTATTATACATCATGGTTAAATGTGTAAAATCATGAGAAGGATATTGATGATGGAATGATTTAGTGGATAGTCATAAAGAATCATTCTTATGATTGAATTAATAGAGTAAAAGCTAGCTGTAGAAAAATTTCAAAAGAGATACAACGAGTTAACTCTGTCAGTTTTGCAGTTGAGTACAATAGTTCCACAACTGAAATCGCTAAGTTTCATAGCTGAGTACAATAATTCCACAATAAAATTTGCCAGATCAGCAATTGAATCTGCTAGTTCTATAGCCAAAATCATTAGTTCCACTGATAAGAGAAGTAATCTTCAGCTAACCTGTGTAAGATTAAAGAAGAAAAATAATGGGGATTAAAAAGAAGTTAGAACTAAAGGATGATACCCAGCTCCTTGCAGATGAAGAAGTAGCAAATATCTTTCAACAGGCAGGATGGCTGGAGTTTTTGAGGAAATTTCCCAAATATAATGATGAACTGGTAAGATAATTTGTTATCAATTTAGAGCAAACAACGATAAATATTATGAAGGTTTTCATTCCTTTTTTTGTGAATATAATATGTGAGATGTATAGAATACCAATAGTGCATGTCCCAAACCCTGTTAAAGGGGCATTACAGGACCTGGTGGAAACCCTATTGAAAGAGGGGGAAGTTGAACCCTAGTATATTTACAATACAAATAAAATCATCAAAGGAGTCAAAAGGGCCAGCTTGCCCAAACCCTTTGACAGAGTAACATTTTGGATAGTTAAATATTTAACTTGTGATGGACAATTTAGGATAGTAGGAAAAAAAATCCTAAAAATCCTTATACACCTTAGATATGGAGCTGAAAAATTTGAATATATAGTAAACCTTCCAAGGTTTCTTTTTGACTCCATCCATACCATGGCCTAGAGGTATTCTTGGGGTGTAGGAATAATTAGACATCATGGGTTAGTGCATTTAGTATTCCAGCACTATTTCCTTTCAAACAAAAATGGGGAAGAAATGTGGGATAAATTTCTTGGAAAATTTGGGTAGAACCCTGGTATTTACAGAAGAATAATAGCAACTCCTCCTACCCCTTTAGTTCATGTGGAAACTGATACTACTGCTAAGAAAAATAAATAACTAGGGGAAGAGGAGATACCAAAAATAAGAACATCTAAAAGAGAAGTTAAAATTGCAAACCCTTCTGTGCCTTCTCAAGAAGTTTCTTCATCTACAGAAGCTATAGAAGAACTGATACCTGTCTCTGATAGTGACAGTTTACCTAGGTCTGAGCAAAAGGTGAACATCAGAAGAAGTTCTAAGAGGAGACCTATGTCTACATATTTTGAGGCTCCTCAAGGAAGAATATGTCATAAAAGGTCTAAAGAAAGTCTAGAAGAGATGGAAGAACAAGAAAAGCTGGAAACTGAAGTTGTTGATATTTTGGGCAGCATGATCATGACTCCTCCTAGACCAAGCCAAACAAAAAAGGAAAAAGAAGATGAAATATTTGAGGAGCAAGCTTTCCAAGAAATGGGTGAGATAGCATCACCATCACATGTATAAGATGAATAGGCATCTTGGAGAAGGAAAGAGAAATCCCCTATGGTGGAAGAGGAATGCTTAATTCCCTAAGAAATTTCAAAAAAAGAAAAAAACTAGTAGATTAAATAGGCTCTATTTTTGTTTAGAGTAGAACTCATTATCAAGGAAAAGGATGAGGAATTGAACTTCCTCAAACTCAAATTAGAATAGAAATAAATTCTCCTTGAAGAATTAACAAACCAATTCACAACCAAGAATGAGGAATTAACAAAAATTAAAAGGCAACATGGAGGATGAGGAAAAATGTATAATACGAACCGCTATGTCAACAGTATTTGAATAGACTAAATTGACTTATCTTCCACTCAAGAAGTTATGGGATGACACATGTAGAGAACTTAGTGTAATCGAGGCATCCAATACAGAATTGAAAAGCAAACTGGAGGAAGAAAAGAAAGCAAGGAAAGAATGGGAAGAAAAATTTTATAAGGAGGAAAATGATAAATAAAAATGTCTTGTGAAAATACAAATAGTTTTTATGATGAGTGAAAAATTTCTTGCATACAGAAGACCTTCTCCTACATATAGCATGTTTTTAGAAGAATAATTCATTCACTGGTAGCTGGCAAGGATAGCATGTGGCCTTCCACATGAAATAAAAGACAAAGTTGATTTCTCAGTAGCCTACTCCTAAGCCAATATAGAACAAAAAAATCTTTTCTATGAATTTTACCTCTACAATTTCATGCTAGAAAGAAATTCAAGTTTTATGATCATTTTTTATATAGGGGAAAGCTAGCTTAACACATTCATCTCTGTTCTTCAAAATCAGATTGCATGGAAAGAGAGGGAGTCAAAGCATTGGTTAAAGGCTAGTTCATCTGATCTCTGTATGAGAATTCATTATGGTAACCCACTCTCCTTTGATACACATTTCTAATCTCATGCATTTATTGATAAGTTCAAGGGACCTTATCTTTTCAATTTACAGAAAAGCATTAATACCTTCACCTCTTATGAAAGGGCAAATTTTGATAATATCTATGATGCATGTTTGAAAAGATGAGAATTTCTCCTAGCTGCATTGAAAAGAAGGGAAGTAATAACCCCTTCAAATTTGATCTAGAGTCTAGAAAGGGTAAAATATTTATGCACAATAATTCCTCAAATCAATGACACACCCCTGTGCATATGGATAGGAATGCAGACAAGGCTACCTCTACTTCTCACCCCCATATCTCCTTGGAAAAATAGAGAACCTTAAAATCCCACTCAATTTGAGGAATGGAAAAGAAAATTAGAAGTAGGAGTAGGGTATAGCACCTCTAAATCAAAGCATTAGGATATTCAGTTCTAGCTATTTGATCTGAGCAATCAAATGGAATGTAGGATATACAATCCCAAATTTGAAGAGTGAAGTTTTTAAAGGGACTTAAAAACAAGTATGGGGGAAATGATGAGGCCAAGATATGCCCGATAAATGTATAATAAATGACCTCATCTTACTCTCTCTTTCTATTAAGTTTGATTGCATTTTGTAACTTTTATTTTGATCTGAGATGAGTTAGGATGTAATTATCCATCTTTTATTGATTGTGATTCTAACATTTAAAAAACCCTGTAATTCCTAACAATTGTGTTAGAAAATTCAAGTTTTGTAATAAAATAGGTCATCAACAGGATAAAGAACAAATATGAAGTGGATTGCATGTTTTTGAAAGCATTAGAATCAATTCAGCTTAGTTTCGAAACTCCATCATACTATTTCAAGTTGTTGCATTTTAAGACTTAGCTCTAGAATTATCTGAATTAGCTCTGGTACTCTTGTAGATAAGCTCTGGAACTTTCACAGCTAGATATGGAACTAATAAGGATCTATTCCAAATGGTTAGCGATCTGTCAGGTCAATGATCCCATTAAATTAGGAGTAGATTCCTAATTTCCATACTTGTAGATCCAAGACATTTATCACATAGCTGGACATCCAGCCACATCTTGATTCAGCATCTATTCTAGGCATGATTCAGTTCTATCATATCTATGAAATAGTTAAAACCATTAAAGCATCTATATATACAGACTTGGTAATTTAGGAAGTAATAGACAATCATTGAAGAATAGAGAGATAAGGATAGATTAGTACATTTTGTAATACAAAACATTTTATCGATGAAATAGCCATTTCTGTTTTGAAAGCAAATTAAATTGTTCAATCATGTTTCTAGGTAGAGCAAGGGCCCACTCCTCCAAAGAACCAAGATCTTCATTTTTGGTCAGTATTTATATTTTATTCACAAAAGCAAATAGGTAACTCTGTTAAATTTATAAATGCTTCCAACTCCTTAAAGTTAAAAGTTGTAAATTTGTTCCTGCAAGTGTTTTAGATTAAATTCTCATTTCTTTGCAATCATTTTCCATCAATATATTTTATTCTACAAAAGTGTGTTTATTTCCAGCAATCTATTTTATTTTGCAAAAGTGTGTTTATTTCTAGCAATCTATTTTATTCTGCAAAAGTGTGTTTATTTCTAGTAATCTATTTCATTTCTGCAATGTGTGTCTACTTTCGTCAAATTTGTATAGTTTGATTCTAATAAGGTTTTAACAAATAATTCCTTAAGACATTAAAAATCCCCCAAAAAAAAAATACAAATACAAATACCTACAATCAATTACTAAATTGCTACGATTCTTCTTGTTGCATATAGCTTTAGACACAGCCCTGGTTAAATATGACATCAACAAAAAGTTGATTAAATGAAGGGAATAATGACACCCATCACTCATCAATTTCATGAGTACCACCATTATTAAATTTATCTTTAATTAAATTATTTTTCATTTTAGAGTTTCCCATACTCTCATTTATGATAATGGTGGTAACTTCAAAAATAAAGATGTCAAATAGCTTGTTAGGAACCCATGTTAACCCTTCTCTTTACTTTGTTAGTATAATAGTTTTTATGGATGCATATGTTTTTAAAGACATGCCATGATCATTTTGTTTTATCTCACATTCATGGGAAGTAGTAGTTTCTTAGATTAGACTTAGTATATAAGTAAGCATTAAGGCCAATGAAGGCATCCACACATTTATTGTATTGAGATTGATCAAAGGAGGTTGCCCCCTTGAAGAGGTCACTAATTCTTTAATTCAGTCATTGTAATTTAGTTTTTCTTATTTGATTTAATATATTTCTAATTTTAATAGTTTATTTCATGTATTTCTAATTATCCACTAACTTATTCAAGAAGGATCCTCTCATTTGGTGTCAGAATGCTTTTCAAGGCTAATTATTTTTCTAGAAAGTCTTAACTTTGTTCTATTACATAATTCATTTAAGTAATTTTTTGTATCACAATAATCTCTGTTGGATTAGGATAAAAAAATTTCAACATAATTTTGGGAAGTTCTTGGGTGAAATCCCTAAAAATTAGTGTGAGGTGTACTACAAGAACCCCAAAGTATTTTCCACCCCTTCCTGATTAAGTATTTTCCACCCATGAGGGAAGGTTATATCCTCACTAGTACTATTGGTAAAACTATCCCTTTGGCATTTTGCCTTATATTTGATGTAACTAACATGGCAAAATATGAATCATTAATCCTAGGCATGAGAATGTCCCTTGATTTAGACTACTTTGGCTGACTCCTAATTCAGTTACCAATATGTTAATGGTGATTATCAATGAAAAATAAAAAATCTCATTGCTTATCATCAAATAAACACTAACATTTATATATAATTCACTTATTTTACCATCAATCCCATCCCTGAAGATCAGAACTCTATCTCTAATTTACTTGCCTTTTTAGCATCTTTTTTTCATCTGCACCAAGTTCTTAATAATTCTACCTTTCTTATTTAAATAATAAAGTCACCATCTTCCATTAAACTAAAAAATTCACTTATCTACCATATTAAGTTTGTCACCATTTGACAAAGTCTATTGTACAAAGACACATTTAATTCCTTAAAGATCAAACCTATCCTCTAAACATAGATTCCTATGAAAAGACTCGAATTCACAAACAAGCCTTCAAATATGTTTTTTGATATGACATCATTTATTATCACAATGTTGAAGGTACCCTACTCCACTATGTTATGAAATAAGATTTTCTTCCTCTCCTTGAATAAGAACATGGAAGAATTTATGGTGGTTACTGTATCAGACGTGTTACAACACATAAATGCTTATGTATGGGTTACTTTTGGCCTACTCTTGAAAAGGATGCCATCAAATTCACTAAAAAGTGTAGTCCCTACTAAATTCATTATGATCTAATGCATTAAAATCTCATCAATATTTAAATTATGGAATCTCCCTAGCCATTCTCAATGTGGGGATTAGATCTCATAGGCAAACTACCTAGATCATAGGATGGGCATGTCTTTATCATCGTGACTACTGATTATTTTACAAAATAGATCAAATCCATGCCTCTCATCAATTTCACGGGAACCACCATCATTAAATTTATCATTAATTAAATTATTTTTCATTTTAGATTTTCCCATACTCTCATTTATTATAATGGTGGTAACTTCAAAAATAAAGATGTCAAATAGCTTGTTAGGAACCCATGTTAACCCTTCTCTTTACTTTATTAGTATAATAGTTTTTATGGATGCATATGCTTTTTAAGACATCCCATGAGCATTTTGTTTTATTCCACATTCATGGGAAGTAGTAGTTTCTTAGATTAGACTTAGTATATAAGTAAGGGTTGAGTCTAATGAAGGCATCCACACATTTATTGTATTAAGATTGATCAAAGGAGGTTGCCCACTTGAAGAGGTCAGTGATTCTTTAATTCAATCATTGTAATTTATTTCTACTTATTTGATTTAATATATTTCTAATTTTCATAATTTATTTCATGTATTTATAATTATCCACTAACTTATTCAAGAAGGATCCTCTCATCTGGTATCAGAACACTTTTCAAAGCTAATTATTTTTCGAGAAAGTCTTAACTTTGTTCTATTGCATAATTCATTTAAGTAATTTTTTGTATCACAATTATCTATTTTAGATTAGGATAAAAAATTGTCAACATAATTTTGGGAAGTGCTTGGGTGAAATCCCTAAAAAATAGTGTGAGGTTTACCACAAGAACCCCAAAGTAGTTGGCCCATTGAGAGGACCTGCTAGCAAAATAGGTAATGACCCCTTCTTGATTAAGTAGTTCCCACCCATGAGGAAAACCAAAACTTATTGCTTAGAGGTAAATCCATGGAAAAACATTTTATGGAGAGTGGTACTCAATTATATGACATTGGTGGCTAGAGAAATATCTTTAAAACTTTAGGTAGTCATTAAAACTTGGAGCCCATTTCTATTAGTTTTAGAATATTCCCAATAGACTATCAAACAATCCATCAACAAATTATTAGAAGACTCTCAGAGTAATTCCATTCAAATAGTTGAAAGTAACCAAAAACAAAAAAATCTTTATAAAACTATCAGTAGAGTATCAAAATACTCTCAAAGGACTTGTAGCTAGACATTCGACAAAAAATAGAAACCAAAAACCACAAAAAAAAATTATAGCCAGACATTCATGTTATTACCATATCTCTCCATTTGTAGCCTTGTTGATCCTGAAACTTTATCCAGACACTTGAAATTCCATTCTCCATTTTTTCTTCATTGAGGTCCCATATCCTGATTCCACTCCTAATTCCTGCAAATCTCAATTTTCATTTTTTTTGGTTTTTTCCATAACTCCTATTTTTGTCCATTTGCCTCAAAATATTTCCACAGTGTTCATCTCCCTTTTCTTCTCCTTTATCCCTCTTTTATATATTTTCCATTTTTTCCATTTTCACTAATGAATTTACCCTTGCCTTCATCAATCATACTCTCATTATGCAAAACAATTAGCAAAAGTACATTTACCCCTTCTGAATTCACCCAAATCATAAACTTCCCTTACTAAACATGTTTTAACTCTACTTTTCCTACCCATTGATTGATATATATATATATATATATATATATATATATATATATATATATATATATATATATACTGAATAGGAGCAAAAAACATGGATGATGAAATTGCCACCGTCAAGACACACATCAAAAATCTTGATGAAAAAATTCTCAGCCTCAGTCCTCTTTCGACACTAGATTTTCTTCTTCTAAAACTTTTCATGGGCCAAAACTTGATTTTCCTTGATTCCATGGTTTAGATCTAACTGGATGGATCTATTGGGTAGAATAATATTTTAGTTTTCATAATACTTTTGATGACAACAAGGTTTCACTTGCATCTTTTCACTTGGAAATTAAAGCCCTTCAATGGTATCATTGGTATACCAAGGCTCATGATGAGCCAAGATGGATTGATTTTTGCACCCTCATTTTATAATGGTTTGGCCCTAGTGATTTTGATGACTTCATGGGAGTACTCACTAAACTTCACCAAATAAGAACCATGAGAGAATAACAAACATAATTTGAAAAACTACCCAATCACACAGAGGGATTGTCTGATGAATTCTTTAGAAGTTTCTTTGCCAATGGACTGAAGGATGCAATTTGATTTGAAGTCAAAATGTTTTGTACCAACATAATAATAGAAGCCCTAGGGTTGGCTATCTTTCTAGAGGATAAGATCATAGCTCAGTAGTGATTCAAATATAATTTTGCTCCAATCATAAATACAACTCCACAATTATCTCAAACAATGCTAGCCCCTAAAACCACTTCTATCAATCAGATATGCAAGCCCATAGAATAAAATGACTATGTTATAATTATGACGACAAATTCAATCAGGGGAATCAATGTGTTGAGAAAAAACTCTACCTATTTGATGTGGATTCTCTACTCAAAACTAAATATTGGGAAGATGTTCAAGATATAATAGACTATCTATAAGAAGCTCAACCAATTATGGAGCCTGCTTCTTAGGAAGACCAACTAGAGATCTCTCTCCATGCCTTAGGAGGAGTCACCACTCCACAAACCATGTGAGTTAGGGGTTCCTTCAATAAGTTCCCTCTCATAATACTCATTGATTCTGGTATCACTCATAGCTTCATTGACCAACAAATCACCAAATAGGCTGATTATTTTGTCTATCTTTACTCGAAATTTGAAGGCATGATTGCCAATGGGGCACATTACCCTACAAAGGGAAGTGTTGCAATGTGTGTATCTATATTGGAGATTATAACTTACACTTTGACATGTTTTTCTTGCCTTTAGGTGGATGTGATGTTATTTTGGGAGACCAATAGTTATGCACACTTAGACCCATCTTATGGGATTTTACTAAACTTTGGATGTAGTTTTTAGTCAATGGGAAAAACACACATTGAAAAGCTTACAATTAGGGTCCCTTAGCATCATCATTTCACATCACATGGAAAAGCTTATTAAAAATAAATCACATGGAATAATTTCCTAGCTCCATTCCATTCAAATGTAACCATCAATGGTCTCCACTCCTTCTAATCTACAAATCAGTTGGCATAGGTATGCATGTGTCTTTACCAAACCAGTGGGATTGCCACTTTCACAGCTAAAGGACCACCATATTCAATTCATTTTTGGAACTGTTCCTCCCAACATGAGGCCATACCACTATAAATTTTAGAAAAAGACTAAGATTGAGATGCTCATTTGAGACTTACTGAAGTAAGTCATTATTCACCCCAGTACCATCCCCTATTCTTCCCAAATTCTCCTTGTTCAGGAAAAATGGGTCATGGTGGCTTTGCATTGACTTATATACACTTAATCATATCACCATCAAGGATAAGTTCTTAATCCCTATTATTTATGAGATTCTTTATAAACTTTATGGCACTCATTTTTCCTCTAAGTTGGATCTCCACTCTAGAGATCATCAAATCTAGCTTCATGGGGATGATATCCCTAAGACAAATTTTTGCACACATGATGGCCACTATGAGTTTTTGGTCACGCCTTTTAGCCTAACTAATGATCCTTTAACATCACAAGCATGATTAATAAGATATTTTGGCCCTACCTATAGTAATTCATTTTGGTCTTCTTCAATGACATATTAATCTATAGTGAAACATGGTTTGATCATCTCCAACATCTGGAGCTTGCACTACAACTTATCTCTAAATATCATCTTTATGTAAAACAATCCAAATGAAATTTTGGCCAAGATGAAGTGGATTATTTTTTTCATATTATTTCAGCCCAAAGGGTTCAGGTAGATCCTTAAAAATAGATACCATGATAAATTGGCCTCATCCTCAGGCACTCAAGAGCCTCTATGGTTTTTCAGTTCTAACTAGATACTATCATAAGTTTGTCAAGGATTATAAGAATATTGCATCTCCACTAATATATATGTTGAAAAAGGATGTTTTTATATGGACACAAGCTTCTAAGTGTGCATTTAAAGAATTAAAATAATCTATTTGTACTACTCCTATTCTAGATATGCCATATTTTGCTAAGACCTTCACTATCGAGAGTGATGCTTGAGGAAATGGACTTTGTGTTGTTCTTCGAGAAGGATGACCCATTGCATTCACTATAAAATCCCTTTTAGGAAAGAATTTATAACTTTTTACTTATGAGAAGGAAATGATATCCATTTTGCATGAAGTATAGAAGTTATGACCATACCTATTGGGGAATCATTTTTTCATCAAAACTAATCACCAAATTTTGAAATATTTCTTGGAATGATAGGTCTTCACCCCATCAAAATAGAAATGTGTCAAAAAACTCATGGGTTATGACTATGAGTTCACTTACAATAAGGGTAAGGATAATATTATGGTTGATGCTCTATCTCACTTATTTGCAGAGCAAGCTTCCCTTTTAGCTATTTTCATACCTATTCCAAATTGGTTGGACATTATACAGTAGGGGTATGTCAATGACTCCTCATTATATCAAATCATTCAATAGTTAGCCACTAAACCTTCTATTTTACTAAATTGTTATTGGGATGGTGCTTCTCTACTATACAAGGGTCATATAGTGCTTCCCTAGAGCACAAATATCTAACAAGCTGTATTCTATGAACTCCATACTTCTCCATCTATAAGGCACTCAAGTCAAAACTTATGCATGGGAATGTCATAATTTATTTTATAAGTAAATGGAAAAGGTAATTCAATATATGGTGGATAAATTTGATACCTATCAAAATAACAAGGGTGAAACCACACTCATCCTTGGGTTGTTTGAACCCTTGCCCATCCCTACTAGGATTTGGATAAATATTTATATGAATTTCATTAATGGGCTCCCTAAATCTAGAGGGAAAATAGTGATCTTGGATTTGGTTGATAAAATCTCAAAATGTAATTATTTTTATGCCATCAGTGACCCCTATACTACCTTCATAGTTACACAAATTTTATTAGACCTGATTTTCCATCTTTATGGCATTCATTCATCTATTGTCTCAGATTGTGATGCAACCTTCACTAGCCATTTTTTGACCAAACTATTTTGACACACAAACATCTAATTAGAGATGACTTGTGGGTATCATCCACAAATAGATGGACAAAATAAAATTGTCAACAAATACTTGGAAACTTTCTTTCATTGCTTCATCTCAAAATAACAACATCAGTGAACAAAGTGGATCCCCCTTACCAAATGGTGGTACAATATCTCCTACCACATCTCAACTAAAATAACTCCATATGAAATAGTATATGCTCAAGCACCACCAATACTCCTTCCATACACCCCCATTAGTTCATTACTTCAAGTGGTCAACATGATTCTCTGAACCCATGATCAAATCCTCAACACCTTCTAGGAAAATCTTCATATGGTGCAAAATTGAATGAAATAATAGGTTGATCAACACCATTCTAAGCACACTTTCCAAGTAGGTGATATGGTTTTACTTTACCTACATCCATACAAATAATCCTCCCTAAAACTCAAATGGAATCATAAGTTGGCTCCCATGTTCTATGAGCCCTATAAGGTTATCCAAAATATTGGGTCGGTTGCTTATAATATGGAGCTCCCACCTTCTTCATAAGTTCACCTAGTATTTCATGTCTCTTGTCTAAAAAAATTTCATGGTACAAATGTCATAGTGTAGACTATTTTACTAGATCTTGATAATGAGGGATACATCCTTATTGAGCTAAAGGAAAACCTAGATAAGCACACATGCCAACTTCACTCCCACTCGATCATAGAGGTTTTTATTCAATGGCATGGAATGTAACCAAAGGATGCCACATGGGAACCACTAATTCAGATTCAATACCAATTCCCACATCTAAAGATTTGAAGATAAATCTTTTTCTAAGAGGGAGGGGATGTTAGGAACCCATGATACCCCTTCTCTTTACTTTGTTAGTATAATTATTGTTATAGATGCATATGCTTTTTAAGTCATCCTGTGAGCATTTTATTTTATCCCACATTCATGGGAAGTAGTAGTTTCTTAGATTAGACTTAGTATATAAGTAAGGGTTGAGGCCAATGAAGGCATCCATGAATTTATTATATTGATATTTCTCAAAGGAGGTTACCCCATCGAAGAGGCCAATAATTCTACAATTCAAACATTGTAATTTAGTTCTACTTATTTGAGTTAATATATTACTAATTTTCATAGTTTATTTTGTGTATTTGCAATTATCTACTAACTTGTTCAAGAAAGATCCTCTCATAGCTCTGTTCAAAATTCAAAATCAACCATAAATTTTCCATGCCCTACAATCCACAATGAAATTTCCAAGCTAAGGACAATAATGAAATCCTTAATAATATTTTCCAATAGATAATATATGAAACCCACATGGATTGTAATCTTCATCTATATCCCACTTTTTGGGTCTATCGTACTAACATATATACTGCCACTAGGGCTACACCATTTTTGCTAGTATATGGTTTTACATCAGTCCTCCCATTATAAATTAAGTTTACTTATCTTCAATATATCCTACCTAATGAAGAATTACCTGAAGCTAGGCTTCATGCTCTTGATCTTCTTGATGAATATTGTATTTCCACTCTATAACACAATCACTAATACAAGGCTCACATCACTAAACAACATAACAAATGGGTTAAAGTATGTAATTTAAATATTGGTCATCTTGTCCTTAAATTAGACTAAACTCATGATAAATAAGGTAAATATTCATGAAAATGGTGGGGCCCTTATTTTGTCAAATAAATCCTTTGTCTGAGCACCTATCACCTTCAAATTAATAAAGGCCATGTTTTCAAAGAGCCCACCAATGCACAATTTTTAAATAAGTATTTTTCTTAAAACTTTCCCTTCCTATCATGTTTTCTATATGCTATATTTCTAACACTTTTTATAGGATATCTACATAGGTCTCACCCTCTTCATCAATTCTCTTTCCTAACACCTTAGTTCCTTCTTTTTTTGGTCTTTTGGGTTTTTATTTTTTCATAAGTTTCACTATAAAAATGCGGATAGGACTCGGTCTTCCTCATGATTTCCTTAGGTCATCATTATTTCCTTACTTTTTAATAATTTTTGCATGCCTTGAGTTTTTATTTTATGAGTTATAGTGTAAGAACATGGATAGGACATGTGCTTCCTCACAAATGCTATCTTTCTCATTTATTTTTCATGATTTGTGCACCCTCTTGGGTTTCTCTTTTATGATTTACAGTGTAAGATAATGTATAGGACCAGGCCTTCCTCATAAAATCACCATTTTTCATTAATTCAGTATTCCTTTTCTAGAATGTGTTCGCAATGGTTACAATTTTATGATCTCTTGTTCTCAAATTTAGATTTTGCTTATTTTGTAGATAAAATTTTCAAAATAATAGTGTTAGCACATTTTCTTGCACTTCTATCATTTTTATGATAAGGATTCACACTTCACTGCCATTGTATCCTTTTTTCTCTATTGTCACTATTGACTATTTTGACCCCTAATCAAAATATATTAACCCCCTATAGTCCAAAAATTGATATAGGGTTCTATTATAATGTCATAGGGTGTTTTATGGTTCATTTTATGTGATTTAATGTACTTCTAGCCTTGGTCATAGTTTAATTTAGTCTTTATGTCATTTAGGGGTCATAAATGAATTAGTAAAATTTTTATTTGTGTCCATGTGTTCTAAACTTCCTTCCAACATCCAATATTTCATATTCCTTGTCATGAATGTTAAGATTAACTGAAAGTTTCAGGTTCCAAACTAAAAATCAAGAAAATAAGTGAAAAATAGGGAGTTTTAAAGGTTTTACAGCTTATAGGAGAGAATGGCATCTGTTAAAATCTTATATAATGTATCTTAATATTTCTTAACTCCATTTCCATGCTTGGAATGCTTTATAAGTTCCAAAAAAGGGCTTAAAACATTCTATCTCTCTATTGCTCCACTAGGAAAGTATAATTAGTTAGCAAGTGTCTTCTTGGTATGACCAATAGGAAGAATTCTAAGTCAAATTATCTTGGTGGTGGATAGTACACTTGGTCAAATTAACATTCATGTTTTTATTTTTATTCTTTATGAACCATTCCTAACAAGTTAATTATCTTGTTTTGCTAGTCAATCCCCATGCCCTATAGGTTTTACTTCTATTTGAGGATTTCCATATAATCCAATTGACTAATTTTATTAAAAATAATGTTTAATTCCTTCTATAATGTTTCCCATGTTTGGTTTCATTATTTAAATTTATTTTATGGGTCAAATATTTCAAATTGCAGGAAGATGTCACTAGTGGACTAGTAGTCAATTTTCAACACTTGTAGAAGGTTACTTTCTATTTAATAGTTTCATATGAGTGTGAGGTATTATGTTCCATGTATATAATGTAATTTTTATTTCTTATCATTCCAGTAATAATATCATAATCTAACATAATGAAGGTTTCATTCAAAATGTGATATATAGTCAGCTTTTTACAAGTTTCAATCTACATTCATGGTGTCTTAAACTGTGAAAACATTCATACAAGGTATATGAAGAGTCCAAAGGTTTTAAACAAAATTTTTAATCATAATAAAATAATCAAAACTCTATAAATTATAAACAATAATCTATGATGACCAATGCAAACTTCCCACATAATCATACACCATGAAAAAACACCTAAAGGAAGTCAACCACTTTGGAATGGGAGTATTTAAGCTTGTTTCAAGTCCTTCAAGTTTTAAGTATTCATTTGAGAAAATTAGAAGGGTATAAAACTATTTGTAATAATCACACACCATGCATATGGTTCATTTTTATAGCCACTACCTTGTAGCCTACAAATGACCACCTATAGGTGGCTTACACAAAGATCTAAGGGTTTGGCATAGAGGTGTTTGACATGTTTATATATCTTCATAAAGTTGGAATAGTTGAGATGAGTCATGAGAACCATTTTTGAGTCATTGTATTAGTAATAAGACTTGAGAGACACTTAAAGAGAAGATAATTTAGGGACAATTTTCCCTAAAACCACAAAATAAAGGCCTAGACACTTTTGATGAATACATATAACAGTGTTTCAAGGAGTTTATATGAATCCAAATGATCATATTTTATATCCATATCATAGGGTAGAATATTTCAAAATTAAGTGATTAGTTTAGCCAATATGGGTCCAAAATAGAGGGATTCAAAGTTACACATTTTTTCACTACAAACATTTAGTGATTTTTACAAGATTTGAACACTCAATTACTTTCACAACATAAACTTATATTATAGAGACATATCTTCATATTAGGTGGTCTTGTTGAGTTGATAGAGAAAATTTTTGGTTAAAATGTCATCAATAATGGGTTTAATATCAAGGTATAGACTTACACCATCACCTATAGGTGCCTTACCCTCAAACTATCCACCTACAACATGACTATAGATACTCATAACCATGACATGTACCTTAAAGAACCAAAAGCCTAAAAAGAATGAGTACTTGGAAATTGGAGTTCATAAACACTTCCAAAGACCTTAAAAGTATCATAAGGCATGAAAAAATTGTTTCAAGTGTTGATGTTCACCTACAAGCCCCTTATTTCTATAAAAGGGTAAACTACAGTTGACTATAGTTAGCAGTGACCTAAAAGATGAGTGCCTTGGTGTTTGTCCTTATAAATGCATGATGTGAAGTAACCTATATGATTATGGAATGATATTTTAAGAATTTATAAGGTCATTAATTATTATATGCAATATCTAAGATAATATATTCACCTACAGGTATGGTGTTTTGGGGAAATCAACACAGTCAATTAACCTACAATCTAGACCATTCAAGGTGGGAAGTGAATAATGCAAAGTTTAATAAGGGTATTATGATCAAAATGTTTAAAAATAATTCACAATTATAATTACCATTATATTAAACTATCATATCATGAAAATAGGGGAAACATAGAGTCTCATATAAGCAACCCACAGTCACTTATCTAAAGCCTGCACAATCAACTTTTTCATAGTCTACCTTGAGGGTTTTATGATGTTTGGAGGAGTTATTCATGTGATCAAGATCTAAAAATTTTCACATATCATCCTAAAAACTTGGAAAGACTTATCATGTGTCTAATTTTGTTGAGATAATAGGGGAAGTGCCCTCTATTTTGCCTAAGATATAGGGCACTCCCTAAGGATATAAACCTATAGGTTGGTCATAGAAGTGGTGAGAGCATGAGATATATGTTAATTAGACAATGAAAGGAGATGAAAAATGTTTCTATAGACATATATCATCAAAGATTAATAATTAAAAAGTGTTAAGAACATGTCAAGGTGTTCCAAACCCACATGAGAATAGATAGACCTATTAGGTCTCAACTAGGCCTAAATCCCAAGAGGGGGTCAATTTCATTTATAGAACTAGATAGACATTATAAATACTTATAACATGTTTATAGGGAGATATAAGGTGTGTTAAAATTATTTCAATGCAAAGGATACCTTAAGTAAGCCATTTCTTAGCTCAAACCAACTCAATCCTATGTAGAATGGATAACAAATCTCGAGAGGCTATCTTCAAATGCTCACACCTACTTGGAGGATTTTCATGGGAATATGAGTATTTATGGGATTTTGAATATCTTGAATAAATAATTTGTTCACAAATTGGATGATAGAACTATATGAACAAACCTTAGAGGGAAAAATGACTCTAAACCCTCCAAAACCCTTGGTATTGACCCGATTGGGAAAATTAAGGAGGAGAATCATCCAAGAAGCATATAATTTCTTTATAAATGATTTAAATTTTTAAATTACTCCAAAGGACTCTTCCCCATCATATTGATTTATACCCTACCTGTATGAATAGGGTGGAAAATGTCTTTTCTTGACTATTTTTGGTGTTATGCAGGTATGGAATAGTTTTAAAGGATTAAATCAAATTTGGGAGAGGGATTGAGACTTAAAATAACCTCTAATTTCCATTTAATTCTTCATATAATCTCATATCTATCTCTATTAATACCTTCATCTCAGCCACTCCAAAATGGCATAGTGAACAAGAAAGTGAGAAGGTGAAAGCTCTAAGTGGGAGGGATTTTAAGGTCTATTTGAGGAATATAAGGCCATGAGGTGTCCTAAAAGGTATAATATACTCCTCTTAATGGATAATATTTTTAAAATTAAGACCAACTTCAGTGCCATGTGTGAAGGGTGAGTGAAAGAGGAGTTATTCAGATTATAGGCAATGATAATTCATGTCCAAAATAATCTTGATGATTAGGAACACCTCCAATGCATGTTTGATCATGTCTAAAACCCCTCCCTCTTATTTAAATCAACATATCTATCCCTATCCTACTATGGATAATTCTAAGGAAGTCCAATGATGAAGGCAATTTCTTGGCAAATAAATGAGGAATCCTACACCACATTTCAAGAGTTTCATGTTTTAAGGGACATTTATCCAAGTATACCTTATATGGTATATTCCATATTATTATATCATACATGTGTAACTCTTTATCTTAACATGACACATGTCCTCATGACTCTTGGACTTCAATATCTTCTCCTTTCTCTCCAATTCTATAAGTAGTAGCCATTTTAGCTCTTGTAGAATAATACCACACCTTGTATGGTGAAGCCCTATTGGATTGACATTGTCTTTTTCCTTTAAAAAATAAATTAAAGTCTATATTTGAGTTCATGAACATTTGTATAAGAGTGAAAAGTGATGTATGGTGATTCTAAGTGATAATCTTCTATCCTTGCTTCTCCTTATCCTCTCATGTTTATGTAAGATTTTCTATTCTAATAGGTAATATAGAGTGTAGCTAATGTGTCGGGTTCCTATCAAGTGTAAAATTGTTCTAATCATGTTTAATTTTCCCTCTAGTTCACTTACCTTATGTTGTCTCATGCATATCACCTCTATGTTTAAACACTTATGTTAGAACCTTTTAGGACATTGAAGTTGGTTTGTTGGCCTTGTTTCATTATGATAGAAGTATGATGGTCTTGTGGAAATCCTTCTAGTCTATTACTCCCTTAGAGTCAATCTATTTCATGTAAACTTCTATCCCTTTTCACACAATCAACTATTTAAGTAGGTGATAATCCTTTAAAGGTGTATTCTAGGATCTATACCTTAAACCTAGAGGTCTACTTCTACTATAGGTAAACCCACACACCTAGAATTATTTCCATGTTGACCAAATCTAGAGGAGACTTGAACACCCACCTCTAGGGTGAAATATTTGGTGACAATAGTCATATTTTTTGTGATTTCAATTATTTGTAATTGTTACATGTTTTCATTCCTATTGACTTCCTTTCTTTCCATTCCACTCTCATTAAACCAAGGTCAAATTAAATATAACACTTTTCTTTCACCTAGATTAACAAAACTCTTAGACACAATGCTATCTAATTTCTCTTTATTAGCAACTAAGTCCAAAGTATTTAAATGATAGTCATATTTAGCATGCATGTTTGGTTCTCCAAATCCATATGGAGGAGTAATAGAAAAATTCATCAAAAAAATTAAAATCCAAATCATTCGATACAAAAGGAAACCTAAAAATTCAAAAGTAAATTCATACCAAAAGATGTGATTAATATCACATCTCCTTTTTTTAATCAAATCTCAAACTCTAAAGTCTACCTCATGATAGAGCCAAGGTCCATTGGTGTGAGGTAAGACAGTAGATTGGAATAATAAAATTCAACAAACTCTATGGTGCTACCTACTTTCTCATGAAAGTATCCAATCTTCATAGTATACTGATGGCTCTATAAGGGGTCTTAAGGAATAGGGAACACATTATGGAAAGGTAGGTCCATTCTACTTTTCATGCATATAGCCTTCATGGGACTATATTCATACTTCACTTATTGACCTAAGATATGTGTGGCTAGGATAAATTCTTTAGAATCCTTAATGTTGAAAGTCCTCTTTCTTTGACAAACCTAACTTAAATGTTTTGACTTCGATAAAGAGTTTCTCTACCTTTATTTTTTCCTTCATTTTCCCCTCCACCCATTTCATTCACCCATTGATAGGAGAGTGTGATTATAAATATATTTTACCATTTCTTATATATTTCATCTTATTCATATCTTAAAAACATTGTATCACTACTTTGTTTTATTTTTATCTATCCTTAGAATAAAACCACATGCTTGAGTGACTGTAAATTACTTTACTTATACCATGGCTTTTACATCTCTAGACTTGCCTTGTTTTATTTTACCATTTTTTTAACCTCTTTTTATTTAGACATCTGAGTATGTTTTTACTTTCATATTCTTTTTCCATTTTGAGTCAGGTTGGCTTGTTACTTCTTACTCACCAATGTTATTTCCATTTTATGCACTTTTTTCATTCACAATTGAGTAAGGATTATTACTGTTCACTCATCAATGTTTTTTTACCATTTATTTATCCATATTTCTTTAAGTAAGAATTGTTACTACCTTTACATTCATGTTTGATTACCATTTTTGACATGTACCCCTTGTTTGACTTGTTGAGTTTGCCTTTCTTACTTAACGTTTACTTGTTTGAGTTTTTTGGTATTTATTAGCCTTGGATTTTTTGTTACCCATTTTAATCTAAATTTTGACTTGGTCATTTTCTCCTAACTTATCATTCATCACCCTAAATTACCAAATTTCCAAGTACATCTCATCTACACTACATCAGTTAAGTTGTATTTCCTGTATTTGTTTATTTTTTCTCTTTAATTTTGTATTTTTTGGTTTGTAGTCTTTATGCCCTCCATGATCAGAACTACAAACACAAAAAACAACCATCTAACAATAAAGGTAAGTCAAGGTATGCATACATTACTTTTATTTTTATTTATTTCCCTTTCAACCATTTTCTTTTAGTTATTTTATGCTTTAAAATACTACAATTTTCTAGCTTTAGTGTTGTGTGTTACTATGTTATTTTATCAAAACACCATCCCCTATTTCACTTGAGTGGCACAAGATGATATTTGAGTGGGGAATATGTATACACATAATATTTTCAAAATTTATCAATTATTGGTGCTTTCTATCTTGTAGTAACTTATTGATTCTCAATCTCTTTGAGTGCACACCCTAAGGGGTGCATTAAGAAAGGGGTGGGTATACCATTGGTGCTTCATAGGATTGTTGTCCCTTTACTCATGTAATTCTCCTCTATGTGTTGAATTATGTTTGAATCATGCAATATGTGAAAATCAAGTACAATAGTGACCTAGCTTATAATTTGGAAAATTAGGATCTTTGGATAATATTTTAGTAATTTTGACCTTTATATGTTTTATACCCATAATTTTTATGGAAATAGGGAATTTTTGTTCAATTTAATGCTTTATAGAGTGCTTTTAATAAGTTACCTTGGTCTCTTTGGTCTTTTTATAGGTGAAGAATGAATGAGAGTTGATATTATATTTATATCAATCCCTTTAGAATAATAACTCACATAAAAGCACTTAATATGACCATTAAGATACATTTCATTTATAAAATAGATGACTTTAGGACAATGGACACTTACTTGGGTCAATACACTAACATCGATGCCAATGTTTGTCCCAAATGTTAGCATTTATGGATTAGGAAAGTAGGTACAAATTAAGAACTTTAGACATATAAGAAAAGTACATTTTAAGCATTCAAGTCAAGATAAAAATCATGGGTCATTAATATAATACTAGTATGACTAAGACATATAGACCAAGGGGCATAAGATAGGGTAGATGTGAGACTTACAAAAGTGGAATAGATCTACAATTAAGAATAATATCTAAGGTTTGAGTTTTCCAAGTGTACAAAAATGATATTTTATATAATCCATAAATATCATCTACATTTTCCCCCCTTAATCTAGTAATAAAAATTATATTTTAAAGAAAAGGAATATATACCTAGACATGTATAACACACCTTATCTTTATGTGTGCCCAACTTGAGTGATTTTCTGGTGACTAACTTGAAACCAAGAGCATGTTATAGTATATAATTAGTGCATTTAATATGGGTTGAAATTACTTGAATTAGATTGAAATTGAAAGAGAAATGCTTAGGATTATACCTATGTGTCAATGTAACCACCTTACTTATTAACAAGTTGATTTGAAAAATTATGTATCATTGTAAGGCTCTAAAACTAATATTAGGACAAACATAGATAAATATTTAAAGAACACATATCCAAGGAGATAGAGAGAGATATATTGGAAGGCACATTCCCCTAACTTGGAGTAAAAGTGAGTTACCACCTAGTAGTTGAGATTAGCTCAATCATGCAACCCAACTATACTTATAACCTAGTGAGATTAGATGTAAAATAAAGTCCAACTTGAAAAATTGGTAATATTTAGTAATTTAATCACCTCAACCATACCAAAAAATGAGCTAATTATTGTAGTAGATTGATTTAATAAAGTTCATAAAATTTTATGGGGTAGCAGTACAAAAAAATCTATGATGTGGTAAAAATCCATAAAAGATTTTTAAAATATGAAATTGATTTAGATTTTTCAATATTAGGTGCACATTTCATAACATATACACCTTAGATATGTCTCATGCTGAAACTACACATGAAAATGGTACCAATGTATAGAATTATGTCACAACTATGAATCTGAATCATATAACTATGTGCTTTGGCCAATTTAAAAAAATTATGTAAGTGTGGAGAACATTCTAATAAATCATTCTCTTTAATATATATGGAGAAATATAAAAATTTATAGAATTACAAATGTGTATAACACATTTCCAAAACATTCCCCCACTGTAATATGGAGATGTTGAATACTAAATAAATGTGGAGAATATGCTTCCAAATCATGCCCCCACTAAATCTAAAAATTGTGAATGTGTGAAATCCATGCCCATATGACATTACCCCACTACATCTAAGAAAATATATAAGTACCAAATACTAAATAAGTTTGGATAACATGTTTATAAATAATGCCCCCACTGAATCTAAAAAGTGATATAAGTACCAAATATTGAATGAGTATGGAGAACATACTTCTAAAGCATACCCCACTAAATCTAAAAACTATGCCAAGAGTGGAAAACATGCCTCTATGACATGCCCCAACTAATATACCCCACTTTGATGTGAGGGAAAGATTGGAACTGGTAATTACCTTACCTCCAAAGGATAATAGAACTTGTAATATGTGAATGTAACCATGCAGCATATAAAAGGAACATGTATAGGTATATATAGCATTGAAGTGCATAGAACCAATGTGATCACATGAAGGACTAAGATGCATGATAAAGAACATGGAAACATATAGATATTAAAACTACAAGATCAAAATAAAATAAGTACACAGACAAGATCACTCAAAAGTAATTCAAAATATAATGATCCAAGGAGACCACAAATAAGGGAGATGTTCAAAATTTCACACAATCAAAGGGACATGACTTATTCAAATTTCCATACAATAAATAGTGACATAGGAAAATGTAAATGAAATCATACATAGGCATAAGACTTGTAAGCAAAGGAACATATTCAAATTCTTGAACAAGACATATAATAGAAAAGTGAGACACTCAAGGAAATGCATAAATTAAACTATAAGAAACCAAAATAAACATGTCATAGTAACCCATGGATCAATGTGTTAGGAAAAAAATTCAAGTGTATTTCATATTAGTTACCCTATGTAAGATATAATCATGGGTAATAACATGTGTAACTACATATGTAAGCTCAAACATGAAAATGTAGAGTGACCATTGAACCATATAACCTATGTGTATCAAGATCAAAAATCAAATGCCCCTAATGTATACATGAAATGAGTAGAAGTAAATTCCAAGATCCAAAAATAGGCATAGATCATGTATGCATGTATGCATGTATCACAATCAAGTAGATGCATATAGGAGTAACTAAGTATGTCATCTATCAATATAGAACTAACACATATATGCCAAGGAGATAATATAACATGTAAATGATTAAAATGTTTTTATAATATTTGAAGAGGAAAGATCATCCTATGATTCCATCCAATGGATGGTCATAGATATCTCCCCATTGTGAACTTGGTGTAATAATATTGTGACATTGTCAAGGAGCATATATAGGTTTGATATCTATCATATTAGTATTAGTGATTCTTTACGTATGTAAAATAAGACTTTGTGGTCATGAATCAGTAGGAGTAATAAGAGTATGGGTTCATAGAACCCATTATTAAGTGTTATGTGGTTTTTTTGTAATATTATTAATAGGAATTGTGTAGGTTCTCTAGATATTTGAATATGGTGTGTAGTAGATGCGGATTCTATGGAATCCACCATATGTATTTGATTTAATGATCTCTCAAGTACTAACCACTCTATAAATGGGTAATTAATTATCTCGGTATAATTTTCTCTTGTTCAAGAAGATTTTCATATGGAATTTTTAAAATTGTAATTACCTGATTGACATGTATGTGTTTAACATATCCATGTAGTATAGAAGGTACTACTTAAAGTATATGGATCAAGGGTCTTCCCAATAGCATATCAAAGATTAACATGGAAGGTATGACTTAAAATGTAGTAACCACATGTGTGGGACTAACTTATAAAGGTAGGTAAATCTTTCTATGAAAATTATGGGAGATCACATCAAATTCTCTAACTGATCTAGTAGAATGATGTAAATCATTATGAGTATAACCCAAGTGTGTAAATAATGTCATGGTAAAAAAATTCTCATTTTTATCATTATTAATCATAGCACTACGTATAAGGTGTTTATCAAGGAATGTTTGAATGAATAAATAATGAATATCAAAGTCATCATCCTTAATCTCATTGTCATCAAAAGTAATAAAGGGTCTCTAAACTATAGGAGGTATATGTCACGTCTAAGTACCAATAATACCATCTAGTGGATGTCCATAATGTGGTGGGGGATGATGTGCATTATATGCCATTTATACTTGTGGTTCCGTTTTAGAATGGTCTTGCAAAAGATTGTTAAATATTTTTGGTTTATGATGATCACCATGTTGTGAGCCTGATTCCTTTGGAGGGTCCCAAAATTTAAGTTTTTAGTCATCGATAAGATCTTGCATATTGTTCTTGAAGGTAAATCATTTACCTTAGAATGCCTTAGACCTTGATTATAATCACAACAAGCATTTGCATCATATCCTTTGGGTAGATTTTGAATCGTATCAACCTTGATATGATGAGGGTGAGATATAAATATGGGAGTAATGAAGGTGTAAACTTAGGTAAACCTATAAAAAAAAATTTTGGTAAACTGGATAAAATAAATCAATTAGATTGTTATGAAACTATGCTAATTATGTTAGTTGTTTCCTTTTTAGGCTCATTGGGTTTTACCTTATAATTTAGTTTGATTATGAATTTGGTACTAAATGTTTATGCAACTAGTGTGTTTGCTACATTTTTAAGCTTATTCAATGATATAAGCTTCATTTCATGGTCATGTACAACATGGCATAATTCATCAAAATATTTTAACTTCTTAAAAATAATATACTCATGTAATGTAGCAAGAAAAAATTGTTTGAATATGTCTTTCAACTCCTTATCTACCATAATATTAGTCATTTTATCTATCATTGTCTTAAATCTCAATACATGTTCATTAATAGGTTCATTGGTTCATTATTTGATTTTGGAAATTTGAGTATAAAAACAATTTCATAAATATTAATGGAAAAGTGTGATAGAAATTAGCTTGCAATAAGTTTGAATGTTTTCACAGATTAGATATGTAAATCATAAAACCACCTTAAATCATAGTCCTTGAGGGTTTTTGGAAATAATTTGCTCAAAAGTTTATCATTGGAGGCGTAGTTAAGGCATGTTGCATATAAGGTTTGAATATGTTATTCAAGATCACCCTCGCCATCATAAAATGTGAACTTTGGTGCAAAAAATCTATTTAGCAAAGGGTGCAAAGAGATCTCAATTGCAATAGGGTTATATAACACATCTTGCAAATCTATAACATGAGGGGATTATAAATATTTATGTTTAATGTTTGTAACCCTATCCTATAATGTATTTATAACTTTAAGGAGTGTTTGAATAGTAGACATAATGGTATTTAGATTGGTATATTGAGTAGTCACCAAAGGGGATGAAAATATTTTTTGAGTAGTATTAGCCATTGAAACTGATATTTGTGTTGAAATAATGGGTAATTCTAAGATATGTGTAGTAATTGTAATTTTAGGAAACAAAGGTTTAACCACATAACCCATGCCCCACTATATGTAGGTGGATTGATGTTTGTGGTCTCAGTTAGAGTACCTTCTAAGGATTCACCATCACTAAGTGGGGCAGCCTTAGTTTTATCTTGTATACTTATTTCATGTCTTGTAACATACAAAAATGCATCCATTAAGCTAGTCATTATTAAGATGAGTAATCAATGCATATTTATCTTCCATTTTAAATAAAGTTTTTGTACTAACATTTTGCATTGTATCAAAAATTTAAAATTTAAATTTGCAACAAAGGACAACAATCAAGAAAAAAAATCAAAAAACCCTAATTTGTCCCAAATTTTGATGTTCAAAGATTAGCTTCACCAAAATTTCAACCTAAAATTAGATAATGTGGGTATATATTCTACCTTGGTAGTATAAATGGGTTAAGAATATAAAAATGACAATGCAAAAGGGTGATAATAAGATCTATAGTAGGCCAATTGAGTGCTAAACTCAAATATAATCATACACTAAATTTATTATGATAATAATAGGCTAAATATAGAAATTAGAACTAAGTTACGTATGTAAATGACAAATAAGTAATATAATTAGTTGGTTATGATGATAAAATTGTGTTGGTTCTGGAATAGGTAGAAAGATGGTTTTGGAACAATCATAAGATTTTAGATCTGACACTTCTAGCACTCTAGACACTAACGTCAACTTGGGATTGTTGTGTCGATGCTATTATTTGGGTTCAACATAAGTGTTATATATATAATAATTATTGAAAATGGATGTAATCACCTATATGCTTGTTTATTTGGATTTACCTTTGCTCTGGTGCATTCAAAATTTGGGTCACAAATTGTCTCTCCTTATGAAATTATAAAACCCTAATTCTTCATCTTCATTATGACCTTGGAAAAAAATGGGTCAGTGGGTACACAATGTTGAGATTACCCCAATGACCCCCCTATTATTAGGAATTTCCTCCATATCCAATAAACCAAAAGAGGGAATCAGACTCATATAATTCTCCCCTACATGTTGGCTTGTGTGTAAATCATACAATATGTGGAAAGCAAGTACAATATTGATCTAGCTTATAACTTGGAAAATCAAGATCTTGTGTTGTTCCTTTATTGCTTTAGACCTATATATGTGTTGTACATATAACTAGTATGTAAATAAGGAAGCTTTGTTCAATTGAATGCTTGATAGAGTACTTTTGATAAGTTGCCTTGGTCTTTATGGTATTTTTTTAAAGTGAGGAATGCATGATGGTTGATATTATATTTATATAAATCCATTTATAATAATATATTGCATAAAATAACTTAATCTAACCATTAGGATACATTTCATTTGAAAAATATATGACTTTAGGGCACTAGACACTTGTGCCAGGTTAGGAAACTAATGCTAATGCTAGTGTATATCCTAGACCTTAGTGGCTAGGGAGTAGAAAATTAGGTATAGGTTTAAAACTTGTAGAGATGGAAGATAAGTGCATTTTAAGAATTCTAGGAAAGATAGAAATCCTAGGTCATCAACATAATACTAGTTAAAATAGGACATATAGGCTAAGGAGCATAAGATAGAGCATATGCGAGACTTGTGAAAGTCGAAGAGGTCTGGAACTAAGAGGAATAGTCAAGGTATAATTTTTCCAAGTGTATAATATTGAGGTTATATATAATCCATAAATATCATCTACAAATATATCTTAATCATGCCACATGACCCAACCCTGCCTGATCTATGATAGCCCATTTCATTACATCTAGACCTAGCTCTACTAGAGAATAAAAACGTCTATCATGTTAAAACACATAAATATGTACATCCTTATACAACCAAAAACATAAAAAATACTAGTTATCAATTTCATTATAGTTCAAAAATATGCATTTTATAGTTAACTATTCAAAAAATAAAAATATAGTAGTGCCAGACACTAGAATTATTGTACAATAAAAACATCAGACACTAGCATCAATGTAGGATGGAAATCTTAGATTCTTGCATCTAAATTTGGATATTAGCATCAAATTACCAATTCAAGTGTCCCAAACCTTGATTTAAGTGTCTATCAATCCACCTAAAAACCAAAAAAATGCACAAAATGGAAAAGTTTCAAAAATTCAAATCTATTGTAAATTGATGGTTGAACCTACTTACCAACACATTAAAATCCTTGCCAAATAAGGATGTATTTAATACATAAAATAAAATTTATGTAGGGGCTCTACCTATTATCATTGTTCTCTTCTACTCAGAGCTCAAAAAATTTCAAAATTTCAAAGTGCAATGAGTTATAATTTCTATTCTAAGTACCTAATATGCATCTTTTCAAGAACTTCAAATACACATATCTTAAGCAACAGTTTTATAAATTAAAACCCATGAATTGAGTTGGAATCCATGAAATGAGAACTTTCATATTATATAAATTTATAATAATTTAAATATTTACCAAAATTTTCATACTTTTCTTTCTTACACAACTATTATTATAGATCCCAAAATAGTCACCCAAATAACGTTACAATCTTCAGTAGCACGACTACTAGAATGTAAAATTGGTTACTATATACATGATATTGTCACCTTTTAATTTCATGATGAGATGAATCACATGTATGATTTTCCCTCCTCCCAAAGGGGGTATTTCATTTTGGGAATGGCATATAGACATGGCTTCCACATGTTCATAGTTTCAGATTCAGTGTGAGCATGTCATATTGACATGGCTTCCACATGTTCATAGTTGTATATTCAGTAGGGGAATTTCATATAGACATGGCTTCCCATGTTCACAATTTTAGATTAATTTTGGGCATGTAATATACACATGGATTCCACATTTTCATAAATTTAGATTCAATGGGGCATGTTTTAGAAACATGTACTCTACACTTATGACACTAAAACTCACCAAATCTCTTTTAAAGCATATGATTCAGATACATATTTGGGCCAAATATATATACACTAGTATCTCTATTATACACAAATTACTTTACTCACACCAAACATGATAATTGGAGTGAGAAAGAGTGCACTCCTATTAACTCAGACACTAATTTATATTCTATATTTCTAGATTATTATGGATCGTTAATATACCACAAACTCCTATGCACTAATACCTAGGTTGGAATTTTATAGACTATTACTGAGCCTTACCCATCTATAGTGATTGGATATTTTTGGTTAAAATGGATTGATTAAACCATATAGTCTCATGAATTTCTTGGGTGATCTTGATTACACTACTCATCATATATTAGGCTATATATATACATATCTTTTCACACTAGAGTGTGTTAGTTGGGAAATGATACTCTTAATGTTTGAAGTTATAGGTTAGTGGAATGATCACCTCCCAAATCTCCCTTCTCTAGATACAACATGACAAGGGTGCAACCTATTTTACCACTTGTAAGTTCATTCATCTTAATGGCCATAATATGGATGAGGTTGCAAGTTCCCTTCTCTAGATTCTAGTGTTCTAGAAACATTACCACACATCATATACATAATTGTGTTATATCCATGCTATTTATTTAATTTACTTTATATTATTACTTATATGCATTGATTACTTTATGGTGTACTCTTTTATTATAGGTAACATTAAAATATAAGATTCAAAGAAAGATCAAGAGAAGACAAGGTGTGTTGTACACACCATGGTATGTGTTTTCTTTTCCTTTAAACTTGTAATTTCAATTTCATACATTACTCAATTAGAAGGGGGGAAATTTTATATTCCCTATTTGGTAATGTATACACTTAAATTATCTTCATTTATTGTCACTAATATTACTATTAGTTGATACTAATTTTGTTTATCTCATTTATCCCCACTAATTTAATCTTAATATCACCCCTTCTAATCATTTATCTAATATCCCCCTTCATTATTATTCATTCACTAACCTTATTCCTACCAAACCAACCAATTAATCCTCCTAAATAATGTCTTATCCCATCCTAATCTCTCGCATTCATTATTTAGGAATTTAAAATTCACATGGCCCACCTACTCACCTACTAAGCCTACTCCTAGCTATCCTACACCCCTAGTCCCTAATCACCCACCTAATCCCTATCTTAATCCCTCACTACTCTCAATTAATCTCTAAAGAGATTATAGAATTCTCCAATTATATAACCTCCTCTAACTTGGCCCCTTCTCTTTAGAAGCCTCTATTCTAGAGGCTTTCAAGGAATTTTTAATTCTTTGGAAATTCCTCCACCCTTGATCCTCATTGCTCAACATTGAAAATGATCCATAGATATTCCCTCCTTCGCTTATTTATACAAGCCACTCCTCCATGGCCAAACTAGAAGAAAACCATTTGAATCCATAGAGTTGTCATATCCACATGATCAACTAGTCCATCCAAGTCAATGAATCAAGCTAACAATAATGTTGCAAATTTGAGTCTAAGGTAATCTCAATCCAAATCCTTTGTCTTTTTATTTTTTAATCCTTTTTTAGAGTAATTAAATTTAGGATTAGAGTGCTACTTTAAATTTTCATTCATCTATTTTCATTTTATCCTAATAGCTCTAGATCTTAATTAATGGTTTGACATTTTAGGTTTTTTTGATGTAAATGTATAATCAAATCCATATAGCTCAAAATTTCAAAAACATTTTGGTGACCACAATGGGAGGGGTTCTTGAAATTTAACCATTTTTATTATTAGTGGTGTTTTTGATAACTTGTTGGGGTGACTGGACAAGAAGAAGTTTCATTTTTTGATCAAACTTACATGCCTAAGTGAATTGTGGTATTGACCTACAAGTCACGACATTATAGTGGTGATTTTTCCTCGAGATTCATGGTTTTGCCTAATCTGATTGCTAGTATTTTACATATTTTGGAATTTTATGACTTTCAATAATACTATTATTTGTAAATGGATATTTTGTATATAAGTAGAAATTTTGCATTATAACCTATGATTTTGAGTTAACAATCTAATCCTAACCACTGCCAATTTCGCTTGACCCTACTAGGTTTTTAGATGTCTACAAAATCACAAATTTATGAATAGCATAAATATCGAAAAAGTTGTGGTTTGTCTTCTATGTTGTGATTTTGTGTTTAATAGAAATTTAGACTTACTTTCAGTTCTACATTAATTTTGGCTTTTCATGTGTCTATATATGTGTTATTTTGCTTACAAAGAAGAAACAAGAGCATCCTATATTTCTATTAAATATATAAATTAAACAAAACCCCCCTTTTCACTTTTGTTACAATATTTTAGATCATGAACTTGCATTTTTGCATTAATTTAAGTGATTTTGGATAATTTTAGCAGTATTATCTTAATCAGATCTTAATAATCCAGGTACTATTTTAAATACATATCATATACTTGTCTAATCTTTTATACATATCAAATACTTACCTAGTCTTTATACATATTATTACATATCATCAAATCTTTTTGTTTATCTTTAATTCTAACTATAAAAATACTATTGATTTTTCATGTGTTGCAATATCATTAATTGAAAAATTGTGATTTCATAATAAAAATCATGTTATTGCCAAAAATATTATAGTTTTGTATAAAACTATGTAGTATTCACTATTGGTTAGCTAATTTTCACAAAATCATGACTTTACAATTGTGCTATTATAGAAAAGTCATGATATTTCACTTTTTGGTCACGATATTGCACTTTCTAGTCATGATATTGAATTAGTCTGACTATATATCTGTGATTTTGTCTTCTACAGTTGTAATTTTGCACTAATTTTTGCGTTCAATTTTTTTCCTTTTGAGTGCATTTTTTAGAGTCATTTTCAATGAATTTTGATTCATACCTATCCTCCTACAAGGCCCAAATTGCCTTTGGCATTTGGGTGTTGCCCCTCGAACCTACCTTGTGTTACGATAGGGAGTACATTGGGAGTACTACCCTAGAAACCCATAAGGGGCTCTTACCCTTGACCCCATAAGGGGTGATTCCCCTTGAACCCACTTGGGGTTTCCACCCTTAGACCCCTGCATCATGGCCCTCTCACCAAAATAATTTATAGATCCAAATCATGATTTTTTTAATGGTTTTTGTTAAAGCCTATTAGACTAACATTATGTTTCTTAAAAAGGTGAATCCAGTGGCTATTTTGACTTGCTAATATATTATCTTATAGGTCATTTTTTGGTCTAACATCTTGTCTTATAGGTTATCCCTCAATATTGTCAATCAAAAATACTAATTGTTTGTCTTCCAAGTTTCCCTTTCACAAGTGCCAATCAAACTACTCATCATTTTCTTATAGGCCACCTTTCAAATACCTTTTGGCATATTGAAAATCATTTAGTTTAAAATTATTAATATTTTTAATCCCTTTATTTAAAATGTGTTGTGTTTTATATTATTTTATATATTTGATCTTATATATATCTCACATCTAATTAATCAGTTAATTAATCTTTTTGGTCTGTCTATTTGTCACTTAAGGGATACAATGGTGTATGCTCTCCTCCTTCCATACTTATGATGATTCTTGGAGGATCAAAAACCACTAATAAACCCTCCCATTTTTTTATATGGGAAACATGATGTGTAATTGATACCCACATAATTTACATAGTCTTAGGGTGACAATGACCATGGGTTTCACTACCATGCACTAATCCACACTTCATATTCTAATAGAGTATAAATATCAAAGAGAGTTGTCATTAGGCTAAGTGGTTGACCCCATAAAGGTCATCCATAAAGGGGAAGTGTTAATCCTCTTAACCAAACATTAGACAACACCCTACATAAACTTGGGCCCCATTGTACCTAACATATATCAGAGATGCCCCTAGAGAGGTCATTTAACCTAACATAGGACCTTTCAACTATAATAAGTGACTTGCTGATGGAATCAATATCAGCTTCAAAGTGATCATCATGTGTAGATGGGGTTGAGAGGGTTCATGAGATTCTATAATGGGTCACTAACCTATAGCCTCACCCATAAAGCTATTAGATGGTGTAGTCATTAGATTATACACCCATAAATTTACTAATCTTAGGTTTATGGTCTCCCTAAATTGGTGTCATGTTTGACCCATGTTATTTTTGATCCAAGTCAGCCTTTCACCCAAACCTATACACACATATCTAGGTTTTTTAAATATAATCATCATCTTGTATATCCTCACCTCATCATTATATCATTATGTACCATCATTTCTATATATCCTTTTACATATTATCTTTATACATCTTTTAATTATTCTTGTCTTAATCCCATCCTAGTCTAGTTGTATCCACCAATAATTGGTCATACCCCCATCACCTATATATTTTAATCATGTCTTGTCATCCACATCTTGTCTTAACACCACTTTTATCCTTAACCAATAATTTGTCTTGATCTTGTCCTGCCTAGTCACCTTGTCCACCTAGTCCTAATCATGGTCAAACCTAATTCATCCTTTTATCTATATTGATCCCCCTATCAAGTCTATAATCATCCTTTGGTCCTCATCCATATTGGTAAAACATTATTATTAGTGTCCTCATCATTATCTTCTTTGTGTATAATCAAATTTGAATCATAATCACAATCCTATCAATCAAATCATCTCATTCTATTTGAGTCAATCATCTTAGTCTTAAGCAAGTCTTCATCCTATTAATCCAATCAAAATCAGTCTCTTGGGCTAGTCTAGCCCATCATCTAATCTTAGAGCTTATCATATCTATCTTAGTTGAATCTAATCTCAATCATAAAGGTCTAATTCACATCATAATTTGGTCTACTTGATAAAATATCATATCACATCACACATCAAGTCAAAATTGAGATAATATTAAAGAAAGTTTTTATCCAATTTTTCAATTCATCCCTTAATATTTCCATTCAATCCCTTGCATCCATCAATTGGGGCCATCAAATCACATCATCCATACTTTATCCCATCCTTATCCATATCATCCAAAATAAATTTGGTCAATAACTTGATTGAATAATGCCTCATCACCAATAGGGATATGCTCCTTTCTTGCCTCCTTAAAATGATCATTCCACGTCCTACAGACTTAGACCCTACTACCCATCATTACTCTAGACCAAACCATTCCTTGTGCATCCCATTCAAATCCTCATACTTATCATATCCTACCATCTACCCCTTCTTACACTAGTAAATGGAATCTAATCTTGGCTACCTCATCTATTACTAGTCTAGCCACCCAATCATGTTAACAACCATCTGATCTAAGGTCTAAGGTATTTACATCTAAGTCAGAAAGTGAATAAAGACACTATAATTCTCTTCCTATATCCTTAGAAGACCTATTCTAACAACTTATCTCTATTAACATGATGGTCCATCGACCCATATAACACATTAATCCTTCCAAGCCTATGCCCTCTTGGTATAACACCAACCACTATTATGCATATTATTGAACCTAAGGGCATCCCATCAATTGATGTCATAATTTACAAAACTATGTCCAACACTTCATTGATCATGGTGACATTAAAATTTAGAATGAATCAGATTAGTCTACATCCCTAGGTAAATAACAAGAGGAATGCCAAGATTACATTCCCAATCATGATCAAGCCCTTCCCTCTATGAACAAAAGACAAGATACTACATAAATTTTCCATGGTACACCCATCTTTGACAAATCCTCCATCCAAAATGAGTCTATTGCCCATGAACCTAGTCCCCCCTTTTCTCATGATTATTTATTCCATGGTTCTATATTTTTTGCATCTATTGTCTCCCCATCATCACATCAAAAACCCCACATTGAGAGGCCACTTACAGATAATAAATCTTCTACTAGCATCATTACATATTATAGGTCAGATTTAGCATCAAATTCAATACAAGTCTTATCTACATTAGGATTATGTTCAAAACTAGTAACAAAATCAAATTCTCATTAAAAACATCATCCCGTATTGATATTACAACAGATAATGACTATGCCAATATTTTTAAGATCCCTCTAATTTAGATAAAAATTAGTTAATGGAATATATTTTGGTCCCAATAAAGATGATTAAGTCATAACAAAATTATTTCAAGATTTATCTATCAAATATTGTTAGAGTGAATCTAGTCCTACTTTAGAGGTGTATACCACAGCTAGTACTAGTGATCCTTTTATTGATCTTGAGGAGATTTTCTTTGATGTCAAAATTGGGTCTCCTAAAAACTTGTATGAAGACTATGTTTCCCCAACACCTCTCATTAACATCATCTTACCATTTACACCACCTTCATCCATCATATATCCCTTTCTTCCCATCAATGATCATTTAATCACCTCCCTCCATAAGGATGAATGGGAACATACATCATTAGACCCCTCCTTGATCAATATCATGTGTGCCATAAATACAAAGGTCCAAGATCATATTATAATATTCATAATAATGATCGAATAACCTTTGATTCCATTATTCAAAATCAAGAAAATTTAAATCATCAGCCTAATCTAAAAATGTCTTCCCCTAGTGAAGCCCAAAATCAGGCATTAGGGGACTATCAAAATATTCATTATCTATCAAGTCAAAAATCATTCTCCACTAGTGAATCCAAAATTTAGGAACCATGAAGAAGTCAAGATATAATCAATTCTCAAAATCAAAATAATGTCAAAAGCAACATCAATATGGTTGATAATCATTCAAATAATCAGATCAAAGCTGAATTGCATCATCAAAACATCTTACATCTCCTACAGTCTTTCATCACATGGAACCAATCAAATACATAATGTCCATAATATCTAATGATGTGTAAAATTTCAATTCCCACTTATCAGTCATCCATCACACATTCCTCTCATTATAGTACCATCCACTCTAGTTCATTATTTCCCCATCACCATCAAGATCTAAGTAAATCCATACCTCACATCACACTCCTAGGTAGAATCATCTCTTATAGGGGTGATGGAAACACCTAGTCTAGATGTCTAGACGGGTCCAAATCAAGAATTAATGAAGGTCACATGGACCCCAATACATCTAATAGATACAACATGATCCTAGTATCACATCTCTCCAAAATAGGTGTTAGCTAAAAATCAAGAAAGTGTCAGCACTCTTGCATCTTTTATTCATATCCAATAAATCGAGATGACCAAAAAAAAAGTAAAATATAAATAAAATCATTCATCCAATGGTGAAAACCAATATTATAGCACCTTGGGTAAGTACCATGATGAAAATTAGGTTCTAGCATCGTAAAGTAAAATAATTATCTGCATTGCACCTTAATACTTAGGGATAAAATTCATCCATCAAACCCATCCCTTTCACCCTTGTATTTTTTATCCCTTGGTCCATTATTCCTACCAATCATCTACCCATAATTTCTTCCAATATTAACCTTTGTAAGGGAGGGGAAGATATCTTATGAAATGTTCTGGAATCTCCTAGCCATATCCTCCATTAGACACTCAAGAAACTAAACATATGATTCATTCATGATGTGGTAATTGGTGATCCTTAATCCATTCTTCCTTGGTCCTCATCCCCTTTTTTATATCACCCTCATCCTTTTTTCATCCCATCCATTATTCCATTCATACTTATCATGGTTGTTAGGCTTGGTATTCCCTTTTCTAGTAACCCTATAGTGTACATACATATCCCAAAAAATCCCTAAAAAATATAAAATCCATAAACCTCTAAGTTGTCTTGTCTTGTGTCTTGAGTATCCCCATCATATTAACGTATGTCCTAAGTTATCCATATCATTGTCACCCTCCCTTGTTGTATGTCTTAATGGTCTTATTCATTTTATCATCTTACCTTGTCCCAACATCTTAGTCATCTTGTCTTTTATCTTTAGTATCCTTATCATAATCCTAGTCCCTCATCTAATCAAAATCCTTATCCTAATCCAAGTACCTAATCTCATCCAAATACATATCCTTTTCTAAATCCCTACCTAATCTAGGTCCCTGGTCTACTCTAAGTCCATACCTTATCCAAGTCCCTATCCTTAATCCAAAATCACATCATCATCATGACAAACTTAGTCCAACTCATCACCTAATCAATCATCATGGTATCCCTAATCTAGGCCATTAGAGAAGACAACAACGACATTGCATGTAGATACTTGTGTGTGTTTCTTGTTTGTTATTTGACTTATTTGCATGTATTCTATCATGTATATATCTAATTGTCTTATGTTTCATTTTTTTGTATTTCATCACGTATTTTTTTTATATTGTTCAATGAATGAGGATGATATGATGACACTAATACTAAAATAATGATTTTAGGTTCCCTTGATGATGCAGAGTTTGCTATTTGCCCATGCACTTTGGCACAATGCCCTCTTAGTCCTAGTTATATCATGGGGCATAATGTCAAGTGACATATCTATTAGACTACTTAGACTATGATGAGGTTTATCAAAAAAATTATGGATTGATTATCTACACCATCATCATTTATCTTATCCTCTACCACTTCCCTACTCATCTAATCATATCACTCTCATCATCACATTCTATCATCATTTTCATCATCAACATCTAACATATCATATCCCATAATTTATCCTAGTCTAACATCTAAATTGTGTCCTCTATATAAAAATTAACATGTTTAACATATCATCTCTCATCATTTATCCTAATCTAACATTTGAGTGACATCCTTTTGTCATTTATCATCTAGTCAAAACTACATCAGTTTAAGGTCTTTTCAAACTATGTAGGAAACATTTGGCAACTTTTCAATGCCCAAGGATAACTCAACCACTCCCACCTCTTTCCTCTTTATCCACCATCATATCTATATTTTCTTTCATCATAATTGAGTCCTATATCAATAAAATATTTGAGCTATACTATCGATCATTAATCAATCAGTTTATTGATCAATCATCATCCCCATAATCATCTCCTTAATCATTTCATCAATTGCCTACACTTCTCTATTAAGCCCAAAAAAATCACAACATTCATCTTTTATTCCATTACCATTGATTGGTCAATTCATCATTTATAGTTTATGGTTCCTCCCTCAATTGGGGTATGACTAGGACCGTAACTTTATCTCTCACTCCCTTTCATGTGTCCTTTCAAGGGGAATCATTTATCTTAATTAAATTATGTCTCATTTATTTGATGTAATGCCATCTAATTCTTCTATTTTTATTTTATCCACTTAATCATATCATTTTTTCTCTATCATCACCTTCATCATATTGATCAACATCATCCTTTAACTACACTTATCATTAATCTTATTAAATCAAGTCTTATTCTAGACTCCAACTCTCCCTTGCATGTTCCCTTGTTTGGGATATATTGAATTTTTGTGGCCTTTTATCTTATCATCATCATGTTATGGTTGATTCCCCCTTGGGATGTGTTGATAACTATGCCATCATCATTTCCATTCCTTGTGCATACATCTTTGGCAGGGGCATAATCCATCTATATCTCACTTTTCCAGTTGAATTTATCTTCTTCATCATTTATCTCACATATATATTCCCATCCCATTGTCTATTCATCATATCCCATCCTTTATTTCTTATTTTTATTGGCCATCCATCTCATTCTTCCCTGCATGTCCCCTTGATGGGGCATCATATCCCCTAACATCATCTACTAGCATTCATTGATGACATGGTTTTCATTTGAAAGACCATTAATCCTTTCACTTCATTCACTCACAATGCCCTTTCAAAGAAGGGGAAAATGTATACACAAATTTTCTCACTTCCTTTATTATCACTAATAATACTATTAGTCAACAAGAATTCTATTTACCTCATTTATCCCTTATAATTTCATCCTAATATCACCCATTCTAATCATATATCTAATATCCCCCTTCATTTTTATTCATTCACTAACCTTATTCCTACCCCACCAATAAATTAATCCTCCTAAATCATGTCTTATCCCATCCTAATATCTATTATTAATTATTTGGGAATTTAAAATTCTCATGGCCCACCCACCTATCTATTAAGCCTACTTCTAGGCTCTCCTACACCCCTAATCCATAATCACCCAACTAATCCCTATCTTAATCACTCACTAATCCTAATTAATCTCTAAGGATATTCTATGATTCTCCAATTCTATAACCTCCTCTAACTTGGCCCATTCTCTCTAGAAACCTCTATTTTAGAGGCTTCCAAGGAATTCTTAATTCCTTGTAAATTCCTCCACCGTTGATCCTCATGGCTTAACTTTGAATATGAACTATAGATATTCCCTCCTTATATTATTTATACAAGCCACTCCTCCATGGCCTAACTACTAGAAGACCATTTGAATCCATAGAGTCTTCATTTCCACATGATCAACTAGTCCATCCAAGTCAATATATCAAGATACCATAATACTACAAATCTAAGTCTCAATTAATCTCAATCCAAATCCTTTTGTCTTTTTATTGTTCAATATTGGTTGGAGAAATTAGCTTTATGATTAGAGTGTTTCTTTGAATGTTCATTCATCTATTTAAATTTTATCCTAATGGATCTATATCTTAATTAGTGGATTGACATTTTGGGTGTTGTACACAATCAAATCCATGTAACAAAAAAATTTAACTATAGGTATAAGTATAGTTCATAACATGTTATTATAGATCTTTGTATGTTTAGACCTCTTGACCAAGAATTAAATATAATTGGTGTAATATTTTATGGACCTCTTTAGTTTCACTCTATTTTTCTTGTTTTTACCTACCCCTTGGACTTGTATTTTATCATGACATATTTTATCCACTATGTTCTAAGGATCACTACTTGTTATTTTATCATTTTTGTCTTTTGACCCCTTATAAACCTGTGTTAATTATGAACACTTGTGTAGATGAAAGTGTTCAACCATAATGCAAGTGTCTAGACCTATTTTTGTTTATCTTTCACTTTTATGATAATTTGTTAATCCCTTTTGTTTATTATATTGTCAATTATTCATGAAACACAAGGTCTTAATTTGAAATCAAGGGATCCCTATATATATAAAGGTTACAGTCTTATTATTATTGAGAAATGGTAATTAATGTCTTAGGTTGTAATTTATGTCAAAGAGATCATATGGTTCTAGTGCATGAATGACAAAAAAGTTGTGTTTGATAGCATGGAGAGATATGGCACATTTACATGTTTATAAGGACAAAGAAGAAGTTATGAGGCGTCCATAGATGTCTCGATGAATTTATGGTATGTTACATGATCATTTAGAAATAGAAACATGTATCTTATAGTTTAATATAAGCCAAACTATCACTACATATAATGTAGATATGAATGAACTAGTAAGTTTGTGCATTTAATGCAAGTACTCAAAAAGTCAAATGAGGTCAAAGGTTTTCATGGAGATGCTATCTATAGTGCTAAAAAGGTACCCCAAAGATTTCAAATCTTGAAGTGATTTGTAGCTCAATTTATAAACCTTCAAAGTTTCTCTTTTAGACTATGATGGGCTAGAGATCATCAAGTTTAACTACATTGAAGTTTGAGGTTAACTAGTTATTAGATCTAATGATGAGCATTCATCATCCAGATTATGATCTAATAGTGTGCATGAAATAAAATTATCAAAGGTTATTAAGATTAATTGCACTAGTGACATGTGTCTTAATCTCTTTTCTTTGATAGAATATTAATGGTAAATAGGTGTTCATACAGATAGAGATCGATGGTGTGGGTTGAGTCAAAGAGTCAAATGGGAAAAAGTCACATAGACCTACTAAGTGGCACAATCACAGGAGCTCAAATCAAAGATAATTGGTGAGCATTGAAAGGTAAAGACTAGGATACTCCCAAGGATATCAATGGTTTGTATTTTTTTTAAATTTCAAGGAGCATGTGATGAGGTCAAAGAGTTTGATGTTTAACATTTACTTAGTGACTATTGGAATTTGAATATTGAAATTAATGAGGGAAAATGAGTATATAGTTTTTGAGATTTATCTTTTGATCTAGGATGAATTTATTGATGAAGTAAAAATAAAAAATTTAAAGGACCTAAATTTGAATCCATATAATCTAGTTATATGGTTTTAATGTTCATAAAATCAAATTCATTAATCTCAAAAGTTGACTATGTGTTTGACCATATTTCTACAAGTAATCTAAGTAGGATAATTGAAGAGTTCTTCATAGTATTTTGTTATTTTAAGATGAGATAAATATTGTAAAGTATTATAAACTCAATTATGATAATATATGTTTATTTTATAGGTTTTAACAATCCATATTATATTTGAATAATTACAAATAAGTTGATTGTGTTTGTTGAATGCATTGGCAGATTGAGTGACTACTTTACAGAAGGATGTTCGAAGAGTTCTAAGCATAATTGAAGAATAAAATGAGTATGGAGATGTTATATAAGTCTATAAATATTATTATAATACATTTTTTTCATGATACACCCTAATCAGTTATGGAGAGTCAAAATATATTGATTGTAGTTTCACTATGTGTGACCAGTATGAGCGGTCATTCTGAGAGAGTTGAATTGAGTGCTTAGAGCCTATGTTGAAGTATCTAAAGAACATAGAGATATATTAAAGGTCCTAAAGGTTTAACCCATGTTATATAATCATATGGATATGTTAAATACTTTAGGGTATGCTTTAGAAGTTTGAAACTTATTTATCTATATGTGAAGACCTAAAAAGTGAGGAGACCTAATTGGTAGGTTCAAGTGTACAGTTGGATTTATAGGTGCCATGGACCTATGATAAATTTATAAAGGGGATATTGGAGATAGTTTTTATGTTTTAAAATAATTTTTAAATGATTAAGGTGGTCTAAGTAGTCTCACATGTAACATGTGAGTATGAAGGCCTAATTATTTTAGGTCTCACCAAGACCTAATGGTGGTTTGGGGCTACTGAGGTATTAGATGACCTAAAGAGTTTGTATTTATTAAATTTAACATGTATAATGTGGTTAAAATATGTAAATCATCTTGTCGGACCAAGATGGGTTAAAGGAAGAGAGTTGTATAATTACAAGGTCTAATTGGACTACTTGTGCTAGTTATGTATGTGTGGATTTAAGCAAAGAAGAGAACCTTTGAAAGAGAAGGCAAAAGTCAGTTAGGACCATAAGATTGTGAAAAATATAATACATGTTTATCTAATTAAGTTTATGTGGGAGGAAACATAGCTTATTGGACCTAATAAGCCTAAAAGAGGCAGTTTGAGCAAGTTAGCCCTAGAGGTAGCTTGAGAGATATTGGAGGTGAAGAATACAAATAAAGGTGATAATCATTATTTTAAGAGTATAAATAAGTGTTCAAGGTTATCTATTTATATAGTTGAGTGACTAATTGTTTGCCTAGGGGGTTATCTCCTCCTTTCAATATAAATCTTGCTAAAGGTCTATTTGTTGTGGGTTCTCAGCTAGACAGGGGCAGTAGCTCCTTGTGGGATTGGTGTCTCACTAAACTAATGGATGGGTATTCCTTGATTAGTTAGTGCTGGTATAAATTTTAGATCTTATTTTATAGGACTATGATCCACTTTTAGGGTGTAGTGGGTTTTATCCCCCAATAGGGTTTCCCACATATATTATGTGTTCATGTGATGTATGCTCTTATGTATGCTTTGGATGTATATTATTTCATGTTTATGTTACTTGATCAATTTGATATATATTTAATATTTAAGATTTTGGAATTGAATTGGATTATCTTGCATCATTGATTCACCCTGTCCCCCTTCAAAGTAGGACCTTATTTGTAATTTTAACCATTTGAATGTGATCCAAGGTACAAAGATGGCTAAGAAGTTGAGGAAAGAAAATATTGAGTTGAGATCAATGGTCAAAAGTCTTAAAGAATAGATTAGTCATATTGAGACTAGGAAGATTAATTCTAATTATAAGTATGATGAAAATGAGATGAAGCCTGAGGAGCTTCACAAATAGTTCATGAAATATAGTGAAAAGATAAGTCATCTCTAAACCAAGTTTGAGATATTAAGTGAGATAGTCAAAGAAGACAATATGACCATGTAAGATCTTGATGATCAATTAAGGGTTACAAAGACTAATCTAAGTTCAAAAGAGGAAGAATGTAGACATCTCAAAACTTAGTTAGAAGAAACAAATGCCAATTTGAGTTTAAAGTAAGGTCAACATGATGATTTGAAGTCCAATATTTATTATTTAATATGAGAGCTAAAGAATCTAACAGGGATAAGGAGACTATACAAGATCTCATAATTCAGTTAAAGGTTTTAAGTTCAAATATGAGAGCTAAAGAGGATGAGAGTGTTCAATTTAAGACCAAGCTAAATTCATTAAAGGATGAGCATGAGAAATTTATTGTCAAGGTAAACAAGACTGAGAAAGATCAAGAGAGGTCAACTCAAAATAAGAAAGATGAAAGCACCAAGATCAAAAAGAAAAGATCCATCAGGCATCCAAGTTATATGAGGTATGAAAGATATTTTAATGGTTATTGTTACTCTTGTCAAAGGTTTGGTCATAAGATAATAAACTATATATGGAAGAGCAATTAGTCAGCTAGAGGTATGGATAATGTACTCTACTATAATTATCATGACATGGGACATATTGCTATATTCTACCCTAGAATGCATGAGAAAATACTAACCAAGGTATGGAGACCTAAGATAATTAAGCTTAAGTATAATGATCCTAAGAGACAAGATAGTATGTTTACTAAGATTCATAATATTCATCAAGAAAAAGGTATGAATGATATTATTTATTTCATTTATCATCAAGTTGGTCATATTTTAAGATATTTTATAAACAAGATCTCAGGTCATAACAAGATGAATGGATGTCCTAGTGTGATCAAGAAAGGTCAATCCTTGGTATGAAATCTTAAGGAAGTGAAGACTAATAAAAGTAAATTAGTTAAGCTAAAAGATCAAGGTGGATTACCTACTAAATCAAAAGAGGAATCAAATATGAATGAGGTTTAGTAATGCCAAGATAATGTGTCATCTATCCAGATAGAAAAGGATGGTCAAAAGTTAGTTCAAGTCAAACTCAAGGAAAAGACCAAAGTGCTAATTGAGGCTAGTTATAAGGTATGTATGGATCCAATATAATATCTTGTTATTGTTGAGTAATTTTCATGTAAAGAACATCAGTTTTCAATGCCCATTGATGAGGTTCTTTCTTCAGATGGTAAGGTATGTCATGAATCTATGTTGTCTCCATATGTTGTCAATTATATCTTAGAAGAAAAGGATAATATTATAGTGGATGAGCAAGTTTTTTTATTAAGCCTAATATAAATAAGAACTATCTGTATAATATGAACAAGGAGGAGAAGGAATATGAGGATTTATGGGCAACTCCTGATTTTACATTATTCTAGGACATTGTGGATTAGGTTGTCTCTATCTCAGCTTCAAAGAGACACTTAACAACAAGAGGAAGCATGGTGGATCTAGATGTGCTTTGGTTGATGTTGCAAGAAAAGAAAGATATTTTGAAAATTTACTTGGATAAGGGGGGAGCAATGAGTTTTATAAATATGCTCAAAAGTGTTGTAATGAAATGATTCAAAAGATATATTTAGGGATAGTGATCCTAACGTCAATGTTTTGGTCAATATTTAATAGATGGTCTAGTTGGTTAATATGGTGAAAAATGAAGCTATGTATGCAAGGTCTTCAAGCAAGAAGTGGAAGTTTCTAGATGTCTTATCAAGGATGACGAGTTATCAAGATATTATATTTCATAAAAAGATAAGGTTCATGTGAGGGGGAGCATATGTGAAGATGCTTTAGTCATTATAGAAGTGTGAAGATGTATGCTATAGTTATGAATTCAAGAAGATTTATATAATTAATTGATCAAATCAAAGTCATGTGTTTGACAAGGTATTGAGTCTTCATGCATGAGTAAAGAGAGCTTGTGAGTTTTGTAGGTAGATAGGTTCAAAGATCAAAGAGTCAAGTTTAGATTGGTGTATGTCAAAGAACAAATGATATGAGATGGAGCTTGATGTTAGGGGAGATTTCTAATCTCTTTGATCAATTTGTTAGGTCCAAGGATTAGATCACTCCAAGTTTAGATTGGTGTATATCAAAGGGGGAGAAATTGATTCATATGCTTAAAACTATGTATCCTAAGCATCTTAAATAGTATTTAAATGCATATATGATGTTAAGGATTATTTTTTGGCATGTTGAGGAAGAGACCCTTTGTCATTAATGTCAAAGGGGGAGAAAGATCTGAATGAAGGAGTTTAAATGAATTCATTATTCAAATGAAGTCATTCTAAAGGTGTTTTCTATCAATGACAAAGGGGGAAATTGTTGAGAAATGATCACTGATGTCTTAGGTTATCAATGATGTCAAAGAGAGCATATGGTTCTAATGCATGAATGAAAAATAATTTTTCTTTGATATTTTGGAGAGATATGGCACATTTGTAGGTCTGTAAAGATAAAGAAGAAGTTATGAGGCATCCATAGATATCTTGGTGAAGTTATGGTATGTCACTTCATCATTTAGAAAGATAAGCATGCGTATTATATATTAAGAGAAGACAAACCATCACTACATGTCATGTATATATGAATGAACTAGTAAGTTTGTGTATTTAATGCAAGTACTCAAAAAGTCAAGTGAGGTCAAAGGTTTTCATGGAGATATTTTCTATGGTGCCAAGAAGGTACCCTAAAGATTTGGACTCTTGAAGTGTTTTTAAGCTCAGGTTATAAAAATTCAAAGTCTCTCTTGTATATTGTGATGGGCTAGAGACTATCAAGTTTAACTACGTTAAAGTTTGAGGTCAACTAGTTAGTAGATCTAATGGTGAGCGTTCATCATCTAGATTGTGATCTAAAAGTGCATGTGAAGTCAAACTATCAAAGGTTACTGAGATTAAACATGATAATAAAATATGTCTCAATATCATTGATTTTTTAAAATATTAATGGTATGTAGGTGTTCATACAGATATAGATCAATAGTGCAAGTCAAGTCAAAGAGTTAAATGTGCAAAAGTCATGTAGAGCTGCCAAGTAGCATAATTATGGGAGCTCGGATCAAAGATCAATGGTGAGTATCACAAGGTAAAGACTAGGAAAATCTTAAAGATATTAGAGGTGAATATTTTTTCAAAGTTTCCAAGGAGTATGAGATGAGGTCAAAGTGTCCAATGTTTAACATTTGCTTAGTGGCTCTTGGAATTTAAATATTCAAATTAACAAGGAAAAAGCACTCTATAGTTTTTTATCTATATCTTTTTATCCATGATGAATTTATTGATACAATAAAAATAAAAGTTTTAAAGGACTTCAATTTTCATCCATATAATCTATTTATAAGTTTTTAATGTTTTTAAAATCAAATTTATTAAGCTCTAAAGTTAACTGTGTTTGACCATGATTCTGCAAGTGACCTCAGAAGGATAATTGAAAATTTATTGATGGTATTTTGATGTTATAAGATGAGATAAATATTATAGAGTGTTATAAAATTCATGAGGACCATCTATGTGTATTTTATATGTTTGAACAATCCTTCTTCTATGTGCACAATTGCTTAGACATTGACTATGTTTGTTGAATGTACTGGCAGATTGAGTGACCACTTTACAAAAGGGTGGTGGAAGATTTATAAGCATAATTAAAGAATAAAATGAGTATGGATAAGTTATATATGTCTCTAAAGATTATGAGAATAAATTTTTTCATGATATTCCCCTAATCAATTATGGAGAGTCAAAATAGCTTGGCTATAGTTTGACTATGTGTGACCAATTTGAGTGGTCATTCTGAGAGAGTTGAATTGAGTGCTTAAAGCATATGCTGAAGTATCTAAATAACATAGATATGTATCAAATTTATTTAAGGGTTCATCCATGTGATATAATCATATGGATATGTGAAATACTTGAGTGTTTTTTTAGAAGCTTGAAACTATGTTTTTTGTATATAAAGACCTAAAGAGCAAGGAGATCTAATTGGTAGGATCAAGTGTTGATTTGGTGTTCTAGATGTCATGGACCCATGAAAAAGTTATCAAGGGGATATTTAAGACATTTTTATGTGTTTAAATCAATGGTAAAGGATGAAGATGGTCCAAGTAGTCTCACATGTAATATATGAGTATGAAGGCCTAATTGTTTTAGGTCTCACCAAGACCTAATGGTGGTTTGGGGGCAATGAGGTATTGAATGACCTAAGAAGTGTATGGTTATTAAATGTAACATGTATAAGGACCTCTTTAAAATTTGGTTCAAAAATGTAAATCATATTGGTCGACCAAGATAGATTAAAGGAGGAGAGTGGTATAAGTACAATGTCTAATTAGACTAATTATTCTAGTTGTATATGCATGGATTTAAGTAAAGAAGAGAACCTTTGAAAGAGAAAGTACATGTTAGTTAGGACCATCAGAGTGTAAAAAAGATTAGACATGTTTATCTAATCAAGTTGATGCAAGAGGACACATAGGTCATTAGACCTATTAAACCTAGAAGAGGTAGTTTGAGCAAGTTGGCCCTAGAGGTAGCTTTAGAGAGATTGAAGGTGCAGAGTGTAGATAAAGGTGATCATCATCAATTGAAGAGTAGTAACAAGTGTTCAAGGTGATATATTTAGTAATATGAGTGGGTGGTTATGTTAGAATACTTAATTAATCTTAGATATTTGTAATAAATGTCTCAAGGTGATTTACACCTTTGATTGACCTAGGTTAGTTAAGTGGGGTATTTCCTAAGTTTGATTAGTTTTAATATCCTACAGATTAAGAGATATAATAACATTTAGTATTGTATAAATAAGCACCTCTTTTATTTATTTTCTTAATTCAGATAATTTAGTTAATGCAATTTATTCAGGATTTCATTTGGTACCAGAGTAGGAAATTTCTAAGGAATCTTTTCAAAGCATTGGAGATTTAGTGGAGATTGAGAGAAATATTTGTATATTCCTTGGATGCATCATGCTACTCCAATTTCATCCATCCCAAAATGAAACACTACCAAAATTCTAGCCAATTTTGCTGAAGGAGAAAAGTTGTCAAAACAAGTAATTTGTTTTTTGTTTTAATAAATTTTAGCCATATTTATATTAAATTTTCGACTAAATTTTAGATCTGAGATCATATTTGAGATATTTTAATTTGATTTTATTATTTATACTCAAGATCTAATTCTTAATTATGGAGGAATAACTCTGGAGGAATAGATCTACGTTTTCTAGATGATTGTATATGTCATTATGATGAAAATTTGTATTATTTGTCAGATCTAGAAAAATATAGAATATTTGAAATTGATCTTGTAATTTTTATGAATTCTAATTCTAAAAATAGTAATTTAAAATAAATTATAATTTTTGGAGCTTCTGGTGATTTTCTATTATTTTTGTAAGTCTATATTTTATAGAACAAGTGAAGAACAACAAAAAAATGGTAGTTTTAATGACATTTTTATAGAATTATGGATAAAATATTATATCACCAGATTCATCTCATTGAGATCTTTCCAAAAAGTATTCATTTTTTTAAAATTAAGCATCGAGGCACCTGTGGTGAAAGTTTGAAGTTAAAGTGCAATTTAGAAGTTTTCATTTGGTGCAAGGTCAATTTTTTAGGTGGAGCACCACCCAGATCTACCACTTCTAGCATCAGCACCACCATCATGCCACTAAAAAATGTTATCCTATATTCATGACATATGACCACATATTGGGCATTTTTTAGCCCCTAAGGGATTGTCCTTCACCACTATGAGCCATATTTAAAGATCTTTTCTTTCAAGGTTCATAACTTTTGATCCGTGAAGCTTGGGAAGGTAATTTTTTTTCACCTTGGATATTTTTTATTTATTCATGTAATTTTAAAGATATTTTTGTACATTATAATCACCCATATTTCCATAATTTTTAGTTTCTTGCTAGTTAATCTGACTAGTTCATGTATTTTGGACCTTTAAGAGGCCATAACTCTGATTGGCATGATGTCTTTTTTAAAAGTGCATATTTTTAAATTATATATCTATTAGATTAATTATATTGTAAAAATTCAAAATGAAAAAATTTAGCATCATTTTCTCCTCGAATGCATTTTTGGTTAAAACCGATGTCCAGTTTTCCATTACTTTTTTGGACATATTTTTGGTAGAGTTTGATGTCCATTGTGTGATTGTGCATGATTTGTCATATTTTTGTATGTGTTTTTGCATTTTATTTACATTTTGAAAATGCACATTTCATTTCATCACTTAAACACACTTGTATTTCTTTGTCATTTACAACTTGCAAAATGTTTGGTTTACAACCATGTTTTGTGTTCCCTAACACATAATTGCTTTGTGGTGATAATTATGCAACATGGAAAACAAAAGTACAAACACATATAGAGTTTTAAGATATTTGGTCAATAGTTGAAGGCACATGGGTCAGACATGTAATAGATGTTGATCAATAATATAAATATGACAAGGCTAATAAAAAGGCTAAGTTGATTATTATTTTTGGTGTTTTGGATGAGGTAAAACCTCATATCCGTAGTGATACAACTATAAAAGATTCATGGGATAATCTTAAAATAGTATATGAAGCTAAGAATAAAAATCAAATCTTGCATCTTCATAGCCAATTACATATTCTCAAGCTCAAATCAAATGAAAAAGTATAAGCATTCCTTAAAATAGTTGTAACTTTGTGGGATTCACTTCAATCTTTGGGTGAATCAGTGATAGATGACTCTTTGGTCCCTATAATCCTTAGAGCATTGCCTCCTATATATAGGATCTTTGTGACCACATTGAATGTCATAAGACAAAAACCAACCTTTGAGGTGTTGTTTAATTTTTTGTAACAAGAGGAAGCTATTCATAATTCAGAGGAAGCAAATGATGAGCATGTACTCACATCGAATCAAAAGGGGAAGAAATCCATGAAGATTCAAAAGTAATCTCCAAAGCAGAATAAACAATAAAAACAACAAGGTAATAATTCATGTTCTCTTAAAGCATGTCAAATTTATGGAAAAGAGGGACATGACTTGAAACATTATTGGTAGTATACTTTTAAACATGGCTCATCAAACAAGAATCCCTCTTTCAACAAGTGACCACAAATAGAAAAGAAGCAACCATAATAACAAATTAGGTGGAAACAAAAAAAATCCAAGCCTAAACAACATGGTAATGTTGCTAAAGATAATGATTCTTCAAATGAATAATATGGTTTAGCTACTCAAACACATGAGTTTACCAATCATCCAATTGAAATTGGTATGTCGATTCAAGAGTAACCAACCACATGACAAGTAGAAAAGATTGGTTTTCTACTTTGACAAAATTAGAATCAAAGGGAAATGTTTCACTTAGAGATGATACCTCATATATAGTATAAGGTAGTGGTGACATCATACTTTAACTTGGAAATAGGAATTACAACATGTAAAATGTTCTATATGTTCCAAGACTTACAAAAAATTTATTGTCTATTAATCAATTACTTGACCACAATCTCATGGTTGAATTTAATCACCAAAATGGTTAAAAAAAATTCCACATCAAAGACAAGTCTAGGCATTTCAAAGTGATTTCCAAGGCTTCCACTATTGGCAAAATGTTTTATCTTAATTTTTTTCAAAATAATCATCAAGCACTTGTGGTCAAAGATACAGAACTAGGAAATTTATGGCATAGAGGATATGGTCACTTGAGTTATGGTTATTTGGTTTAATTGAGAAAATAAGATATGGTTCATGGTCTTCCCAAACTCAAGAAATCTTCTAATATATGTACTAATTGCTTAGCAAGAAAATAATGAAGAGATCCCTTTGGAAATATTGAGTATCAGTCACTTGGTTAGTTGGACTTGGTGCACACCAATCATTGTAAACATTTTGCCCCTAGTCTTAGAGGGTATAAATACTTTCAGCTTTTTGTTGACGTTTACTCACAGAAAATATGGGTATATTTATTGAAGACTAAGGATCAAGATTTTCAAGTCTTCACAAAATTCAAAGCCATGGTTGAAAATGAAATTGGTAGGAAAATCAAGACCCTCTACTTAGATTGTTGGGGGGATACATCAATAAAAAAATTCTTAGCCTATCTTAGTGCAAATGGAATCAATCATCAACTAGAAATTACATATTCACCTTTGTAGAATGGAGTTGTATAACAACATAATAGATTCATTGTGTAAATGTTTTTTTTTATTATGGCTAAGGATATAAAATTGCCTAATACATATTGGGTATAAGCTTGTCACACTACAGTCTACTTGTTAAATAGGTCACCCACCAAAGCTCTTGATGGAATCACACCACATGAAGCTTGGATAGGGAATAAACCAAAGATTACTCACCTTCGAATTTTTGGTTTTAAGGCATATATGCATGTTCCCTAAAATAAAAGAAAGAAGTTAGATAAGAAAATAAAGGAATGTATTTTTGTGGGATACAGTTCATAATCAAAGGCATACGAGCTCCTTGATCTAGAAATAAATAAGGTACTAATCAGTAAAGATGTAGTGTTTGATGAAAAGAGTGGAATTAATCCACCTTCTACATAGGCAAACGATACAACCAAAAGTCCTATAATATTTGTAGATAGTGATGGTGAAAGTGAAAAGGAAGATGGTCAAACAAGACCTCTAGTACCACCACCTATAGTTCAGTGTATTACCAAGTGGTATACAAGTACTATACAAGATGCTAATTTGAATGGAGTACTAGGTACATCCACTTTAAGACTGAGGACTCGAAGCATGGCTCGAGAATAGGTTAATATGGCCTTTATGAGTATTGTGCAAGAAAAATATGATCCCTCAATAGTAATAGAATCCCTATAGTCTAGACCTTGGAAAGATACCATGGATGCAGAATATCAGTCACTAATGAAGAATAACACTTGGTAGCTTGTTGATCTTTAACTAGTGAAGAAGCCTATTGGGTGAAAATGGGTCTTTAAGACCAAGTAAAAATTAGATGGTAGTATTTATAAGTACAAGAAAAGCATTGTTACAAAAGGGCATGCTCAAAAAGAAGGCATTGACTATGAGGATAGTTTTGCTCCCACCATTAAGATAAATACTCTCAGAGTGGTTTTTGCTATGGTTACATAGTTTGGATGTAAATTCCAACAAATGGATGTAAAAAGTGCCTTTCTTAATAGAGATTTGAAAGAAGAAGTCTACATGACTCAACCTAAAGGATTTGTGGCACCTAATCAGGAATAGAAAGTGTGTAGGCTTATCAAGTCTCTCTATGGGATAAAGAAAACTCCTCGATCCTAGTACATCAAGATTGATGAGCATATAATGAAATATGGACTCAATAGGATTCCATATGATCCTAACCTCTACCACAAATAGCATGGGTGGAGGTTGTTATAGTGACTATTTATGTCAATGATCTAGTCATCACTAGTAGCATAGTGAAGATGATTTATGTAACTAAGCATGATCTCAAGTGATCATTCGACATGATAGATCTCAGGCTTCTTCACTATTATCTTGGTTTGGGGGTATGGTAGAAGGAACATTACATTTTTGTTTCAAAGATGAAGTGTACCAAGACACTCCTTGAAAAATTTAGGATGATGGACTGCAAGCCTATTACAACACCTATGGAGACAAGACTTCAGTTATCTCATATAGATCCATCAACAAAAGTAAATTCAACTCTCTATTAGTAGTTGATTGGGAGTCTCATTTACTTAATATATACTAGGCCAAATATTAGCTATGTTGTCATCTATCTTTCTCAATTCATGTAGGAACCAAAGGTGGCATATTGGAAAGTGGAAAAGAAGGTATTGAGATACATCAGAGGTATAGTTGAGTATGGCCTTGAGTAAAATAAGAATGATAATTTCTTTTTGATAGGATACATGGATGAAAATCATGCAACTTCTATTGATAATAGGAAATCCACTTATGGATTTGTGTTCTTTTTAGGATTTGGTCTAATTTCATGGGGAAGTAAGAAAAAGAATTATGTTTCTAGATATTTCACATAGGTAGAATATTGCAATACAGTAGGAGCTATCTATGAAGTGATATGGATATGTTGCATTATTTTAAGACTTGGAGTTCAACAGACTCATCCTATAGTTCTGAATTATGACAATTAGGGTGTTTTATATCTTATTCATAATCTAGTGTTTCATGAGAGAACCAAACACATAGAGGTTCATATTCATTTTATATGTGAACATGTTTAACAACATAACATATAGCTCCAGTATTTCCCCACTCAAGATTAGTATGCAAATGTCTTCATGAAGTCATTTGCATTTGATGAGTTTGAGTCATTCAAAAAAATTCTCTTTTCCACTTCAGTCTATGATCAATTAAGGGGGAGAATGTTAGAATAATTAATTAATCCTAGATATTTTTAATAAATGTCTCA